>WOGZ01000071.1:40870-130277 GCA_009733775.1 Alectoria sarmentosa
ACAACCCCCATTCTTCCATCCCCCCTCCCTCTTACATACTCTCATCAATGAAATCCAATCCATCCACGTCCCCCAACCAACCCAATCGTCTCACCACCACCACCACCACCACCATCATCTCCCTTCACACCTTCCACACAATCATCTTTTCTACCCTCATTATCACCCCTTGCTCAAAGTAATGCTTCACATCATCATCATCATTTTGACTGCCAATCAGTCTCATCAGTCTCGATCGCTCCAAATCGCTTCAAGGAGTCTATGCGACAGACAGACAATGAACCAGCCACATGAAAATCACGAAGTCCAATTGTCTCAAAAAGTCGTTAATAGCAAGCGAGTAAGCGAGCGCAACGGCTCCTCCTCCTCCTCCTCCCCTCCCTGCTTCTCCTCCTCCCTCAGTACCAGCGTCCAATATTAATAAAGATCTCTCTACCTCCTCACCCCATTTTCAAACCCCCATTCCCCCCCCTCTTCAAAATCCCATACACAGACTATCCTAATCCCTTTCCCCCCTCCCCACTTCCTCAGCTTTATTCCCCACAAAACGAAGAGATCAATCCTCTGCAAGAAAAGGCCTTGGGATGCAAATCGACTCCCAAAAAAAACCGCCTTTCTGGTGGACATTGAGACGGCTCAGGCATTCATTTGCATATACAAACATTCGATTTTGTTGAAAAAGATGGTTGGTTCCCAACTTCCTCCAAAGCCTGTTGCCATGCCAGCCACATGATTGGTACTGTATATAGGTCTTGCTCCAAGGGGAGCTTTGGGAGAATAATCAATCCATCCATCCTTCCTATCCCATCATATTTCAACACGATTCGGCCATGGGACAGGGGGTAGGGGGCGGAATCGAATAAGAGGGCATGGGGGGTTCGGTGCTGTGGTAGCACCGGCGAAGGTGGCAGTGGATGATGGTGTGTGGGAGGGTGATGGTGAAGAATATACATCGTGTACATTCCGTGTGAGGATCTAGATGAAAAGGCTATAATCGCAGAATTTCCTCATCAAATGTTCAATTCATCCAGTTGCGTGCATGCTCGCGATCTATCTACTAAGAAATTGTGCTTAAGACATCCGTCTAATAATCATCACTTCCGCATGAACTCAGGTCATAGACATCGTAAAGAGTCAGCCATTGGTTGCATCTCAAATCCCACACACCAGTCCCTGGAGCTACATAGCCTGACATCTATCGTTCTTGTCCACTATGCATAATGCCATGACTCAGTCGCTGGTAGATGCAGCGATCTATTCCGTCGGCATAAAGAGTCCCCATGAATTTGTGTCGAAGGCTCTGACGACCAGGTGGATTCCTTGGACCTTGCATGCTTCGATTATGGCTTCATAGTTGGCTGAAAACCTTTCCTCCCGGAAGCGAGCATGGATCGAATAGGCGGGCGAAAAATTGAAATCGCTGGTGCCGTTGCGAGTGAGAACTTCGACTTCTCTCAGCGCTGGGACGTATTCCTTCTTCAGCTTGGCCAATGCCGAAATCAACCTTGCTATTTCCATCTCATCCCCTAACCCGGAGCATTCCAACTTGAGTATCTCGAGCTTTGGTGGTAGTGCCCTCGCCAGTGACGTATCATCATGATGCATAGCGACTTGATGCAGCAGTAGCTGGGTTTCAGTGTGCAGGTAGCTAACGGCTTTAAAGCAGCAGATGTCTCCCATGAAGTTCCTTTTCTCGTCATGTGACAGGAGAGTCAACGACTGAAGCGTCGACTTAGCGAAAGCGGAGAGTGCGCTACGTATCAAGAATGGATCGAATTCCATTTGTTGATCGTTTCGGAATTTCTTGATATCTGAGTGGTAAGTGAAAGAGCGGAGCGCTTCGAAAGTTTCCAAAAAGTCAAAGAGGCGCTTCGGGTTGATTGAACAAGTGACAAGAGTCAGGTCTTCAAGCTTGGATGTCCATGGCGCCACCAGCGCCAGGTCGGTGTCCGAGTAAGCGTCAAAGCCGGTTTCATAGATGTTAAAGCCATGTAAAGATCTCACGGAAGGTAGAGCTGCGAAAAGGCCAACGAGCTTCAATCCCGGAATTTCCAAACAGGCTGGTATCTGGACGTGGCGGAGACACGACAGCGGTGCGGCCGGGCTTTCCATAGTCGCAATACGATAGAGTGTACCACATAGATGTTCTCGGTCTTCGCCTAGGTGGTGAAACTTCAAAGTTGAAAGATTGGGAAGCAGCAGGAGCAATAGGGATATGATGGGATCCTCACTCCCACGTTTGATGTATCTCATCCAGCTCGAGACTTCGTCATGGGGCACGAGGTCGGATACCGCTTTCCTCAGTCTTGAGATTGTTCCTTCGCTATAGGGTAGATGCCTATTCTCTGGCCGCATTATCTCTAGATGCTCCTGCGCGCTCCACATCCTCCGCCACCCACGGATGGAAATTTCTTGAACATAGAAGGCTGTACGTGGTTCTTGGAGGATCTCATCTAGTAGTTGCGCGAGGCTGCAGCGGTTGGAGAGCTGGTAGGGCGCGGAGTATACTCTTGGGTCACGGTATCGGCTTGGGTCCTCGTATCCGTACACGCGGTGCTTCCGCTTCAGAGTCCGGTGTCTTTCTAAATCCTCGGTCGCCACGTTGTAGATCTGGGTGCATGTTGATGTGAAGCTTTCGATGTCATCTGGTAGGACGAGTTGTATTATCATGAGGGTGATTTCGTTGGGCATGTCGGTGAGCCGCCCCATGATTGCTGTAGGGAAGCTGTAAAGTGTAAGCTGAGAAGCAGATGAACAGTGTGCGTCCGGCTGCAACCGTCTAGGTTGTTCGAAGGTCTTTAATAGAGCAGAATGCCGTAGTCTTTGATGGAGTAATGTAGACTTGTGTCGAGTTTCAAGGAAGGAACGAGTCGGAACATGCAAGAAGGGCCAAGAGTTTGAGAAGAAATGGAGTAAATTGTGTTGAAACATCAAGGCAGAAGCGAGAGTTTGAGAAGGAGCAGACGTTTCACTGTAGCGCCAAGTCTCAGTTCAAGGGGGATGTTCACTTGTATCATCGCCGGGCCTTGAGGCAGTGTTGGCAGGCACGCCATCGGATGGCCGGCCCTACGGCGTCAGCCGGCGGCAAAGCCAAGTCAGAACGATAATTTAGGGCAAGCGCGAAGGTGCATGTATTGATGTAGGATATAGAAACGGTGGCTAGCTACGTGCTGAGAAGTCAGGTACCAAGCCATTGGTAAGCATACACGTAATTGAGCGTATTGCCAGACTAAGCCCTTCATCATTACGTAAGCGCTAGTCTATGAAAAGGGGTGAAAAAAGGGTGCTCGCACAGCGTTTGTTTGGGAGGGCGGAGACGCCTTTTGGTCTAGTGGCAGAAGCTTCTCTGTATCAATTTAGATGAGTTCTCAGTTATTACGCGCTGGTAGGAAGTTGATTTTTGAATAGTCGACACTCGAAGCCCGACTCTTTCATGGATCTCGCGAATCGCTGCAGCCTCCAATGTCTCTCCGACGTTGTTCCTTCCTTTTGGTAGCACGTAATCTCCCCTCGGCCGATAGTAGAGAAGAAGGACCAAGCCCTTGGAGGTGTCAATGGGTATGGTACCACTGCTAACCACAAACTTGTCCGACATGTCCAGAAATTCCGTAGGACGATCCATAATTGAAAAGGCGGAAGGAAAGACAAGTACTTCGAGAGAAAGGATTTAGCAGACGGCAGCTCTTTCAGTCCGCTTATGGTCAGAGCGAAAAGTGTGCTACAGGAACGTCAGCACAAGGTGCATCAGTGTACGTCTCAGACTACTCATGAAGCAGAGAGGCACTTTCAGGGGCTGATCTTGTTCGAGTTATTTTGAAAGGGTCTTTCAGTGGCAAAGGAGCGGTACGGTCACTCACAAAGATGACACTGAGGATGCAAGATCCCGATCTCCGTCAAATGATTCCTTCAGGAAAAAGAATCCCAACCAATAGTGCTACCGTAGACTAAGCGTGATTGGAGAAGATGTTCTGCGCGGCCGCTCGTATCTATGTTAATGGCTCAGCGCAAGAGATCAAGTCCGAGCGAATGTGTCGCCAAATGACGGGTCGAAAAGAGAGGCTCTTTTGTTTCAGAAGATGCGGGAAGCCGATTCTTACGGATTCGAGACTCTATTGCCACCGAGTTGAAACCCTGGGGACCAATCGTGGAAACGCCGAATCCGTAATCAATTACCTTGCTTTCTCGAAACACCTCATCATGGTCCTATAACAACAAGAAGAGCGTCTTTCAAAGGATGTTCTCACTGCAGCGTCGAGCTCAGGCTTTTTACTTCCGCATCATTGTAATTAATCCCCACCGGCATTTGTCCTTTCAGCCTTGATTGAAGACGAACGTTGTTTGAGACCAGACACGCTTGGGGTTGAACGTATCTAGTGATGCAATGAATGTGAGTATTGTCATTCACCCAATGAGCGAGTGTAGGCACTCTGTAGAAGTTTTCTCACGCCTGGAAACATCGAATGGCAAACGCCCAGTCAATTTGCCACACTGGAAATGAGTCTACCGAAGTTTACCCGTCAAGACGGCTAGCCTAGAGTATCTCCTTGCGCTCTCCTGCTTTGAGAGAAGAAGCCCCGGGGGTGGCACCCGGGGCTGAGAACTCACCTAGTGGGGCATGGCTTCTGGCTCAGGACCCCGAATTAATTGGCCTTAGCTCTGCGGGCCTTCCTCATGAATATTACTACTACTACGACTACTGTCCTGCTTTGAATCTGCAACAGGGGAACAACCAGTGATGGAGAGCATTGCAAGGTCAATGTTACACGTCTGCACGCGGGTCAGGATCTTACCGTGGTTTATCTGGAGATGGAATAGGAGGAGATCCGTGCCAACAGAAGCGCTCACTCGAATCTCACAGAGTTTGCAAGAGAGATCAACGAGCGCGATGATGATTCAATTGCATTCGTGATTCTTGAGAAGCGCGAATGGGATCAGTAGGTGTGGGGTAAAGCTACTCAGGAAATATATTCGACGTTCAGGCCTCTGTGTAATTTCTCTGCCTGTCCCAACCTCTTTCCGCGCCTCAAGAATGCTGCATCAGGCACGAGCTGATCGATCTCTCTGTCACACGCAGCAAACCAGATAATCGCCGCCTTGTTGACCTGATAAATTCCCCCGTAGAAGCCGCCAGTTGATCAGCTTCCTGAAAGGCAAGCCTAATCAAAACATGTAAATGCTCAAGAGAACTCCAACGTCCGCACACAATCTTGCAAGCTCGGCGATAGGTTCCATGTCGCCCGATTCGTGACATCGAACTCCGAACGTGAGCGATTTGAGATTTGGTAGACGCTTCGTCTTGATCTCGACCATCTGGAGGATCACTTGTGCCAGTGTCTCGAAAGTAATGTTCCACATCCGACGAATCTCCACCCTTTCAATAGACATTGGCAGCATATTGGCCAACTTGCGGCACCACCCATTCACGTTACCTAGCAAGACGACGAAATCTATTTCCAACGCTGCCAGTACTTCAAAATGGGCTATCTCCACGGTGTAACTTTCATTCCTGCCAAGGGAATGGAGATGCAGCTTTCGTAGCGAATGCTGCGAACACGCAAGTAATTTCTCGCAGATCTGGAAAGCTCCAAAAGGGGAATCAAAATTTGGAATGTAGCTGAAGCTCTTCAATTCATTCATGGTCCGTAGCAGTCGGGAGACTTCGTCCAAATCGATATTAACTTGGTCGATCACCAAATCACTGACACTAGACAAATCCAAAGGTCTTGAGAAACGAAATCGATCATTGGTATCAGACTCTATAGTCGATGTTCTATAGTGGATAGGTACCTCCGATGACTCCGTGATAGATCTCAAGGTCTTGAGTAAGTAGCGATCTGCTCCATCTGTGCATTGGTAGCATCCGCCGAGCTCTATCTTCTTAAGCTTAGTGCGTCGCATGACCATAAGTGTAATTATTGGATCTTTGTCTCCTTTTTCGATATCTGCGATCCAATCTTCTACCTCTGAGGGAGCGATAGAAGATGAGTACTGGATCGCGTTTTTGAAAAGGTCTATGGTATCTTGGGAATACGACATGAGCCAATTGCTAAACCAACCGTCTGTACACCCATGAACTTGAAGCTGGTTGACGTAAAGTGCAATTCGAGGGTTCAACAACATTTCCTTAAGCAGATCTGCGGCTTCACTGCGCGTCTGATACTTTGGGCCACGGATCTTCGAGTATTGCTGCTTCAAACGTGTATGTTCCTCGACGAACGGTGCGGCCAGACTGTAGATCCTCTTGGATACGAGTGCGAAGCTCTCAACGTCTTCTGGCTCGATCACGTGACCCCACACTTCAATAACGAGCTCGTTTGGGAGATCAGAGAAGGAGGCCATGGTGGAGGTGCTCGATAGGATGTAATCGAGTTGGAACAGGTGCCGAGGATTGCCAGGTGCACCGAAGCAAAGATATCTGTCACAGGAATTAGAAACAACTTGATCCAAGCCTTGATCTTAAGTCTAGAAGTCACATACCTGTGTCTTGTTTGAAGTCTGAATAATCTATTCCTGGTTTTCAAACGGGCAGTGAGACCACGCCCAGTAAGTTGCTGATCAAGAACAGTGATTTCTGGAGGTTGTAGATAGAGAAAGAGGAGAAGATGGACTTGGATGAGAATGTATGACCGTCAGAGGAACCGGAGTGAGCTAGCTATCACCGAGTCAGCAACGGTCTGATCGGATCTGAGCCGTCGGCTTCATCTCACGAGTGGAAGGTCACGAAACGGTCACTGAATCCGATTCAATCCATGTCCTGAAATGAGTGAGAAGACTCACTCGATGAGTTTCCGTCGAAGAACACTTTCTTGGAGGACGGAGACGGAAGAAGGAAGAGAAGATCAAAGTTGATTGACCCTCGCATGTTTACCAGCACGCTTAGCGTCTATGCATAGCCGCGTCTTCAAGTAAATTCGGTCAAGGCTCTTGGAATATGGAGTTGAGGACTTTAAGGAACAATGGTGGGGCTCGAAGTGTGGGTTCTTGCCTTAGAGCCAAGAGGAAGCCCGAAGTCGTCAAATGTGCTGCGTCTAGTATTGAGGAAAAACGCATGCAAAGAATGATCGCGTAACTTGGCTTTGCGCAATGGTTTCGTGGGCGGGATACATGTTGAGCAACATCAAAGCAATAGAGATTTGCTTGATCCAACTAGCTAAATGAGCAAGTCATAAGAGATCGAATACGAAAAGATCGGCAAAAGGCTTCGAGTTCAGTAGGAAATGCGAGTTTTGGAAGTTGCTAGTCCAGTACTGCTGATGTACTTGAAGGCTTCAATTATGCCCTGTCGAGTCGATTGATGGGGCAACTCGACATCTCTGCTTTGGATAGCCTCCATCAACGAGAACGAGACCACTCCTAACCTGCATTGTACCTTTTATAATCGTATGGGATCGGTGAACCCCAGCTGGATTCTGTACTAGCACCAGGCGATATCGTAGTATATCTCACAACAAGAAGCCCGTGCTTTGTCCAACATTCAACCCAAACCCAGCCTCCACAGCTGTCGCACACACTTCCCCCATCTCCTCCACGGTGAAATACCACAGATCCAACGTTCGCTTGAAGTTCAGCTCTTTCAGGCGTGGTACCTCCCTCTCTTTTGCCTTGACAATCCATTTGACAAGTTCTTTAAACCATGCACTGTAGATATAACAGCGGAAGAGATTAAGAATCTCGAGCGATGCAGGTAGAACTTCTACGATCTTGCTGTCAGCGAGTATCTTGTCGCCGCCCATCAAGAGCGCGTAATCGATGGACAACACTCGCAGAACCTGGTAGCTCTTGAAGCTACACTCAGGTATCCTCGAGTTGGGATTGAAAGGGGGACCGCGCAGTGTAAGCTCCTCGAGCGACGTCGACGTGTATTCGAAAAGAGCTGCACAGACCCAGGTGAAAGCGGAAGGGGTGTCACTTCGGTAGCGCCGGTATGGATTCTCGGGGTAGCTATACGTGAAGGACCGCAGTGATTTAGCGCTCTTGATCAAGTTAACTAGTGCTGAACACGAGACGTTGCAAGCTTCGAGGGCCAGATCTCGGAGATTCGAAGAATGGGGGGTCAAAGACAGAGCGCTGTGGTGGTACCAGTCCTTTCCAAAGAGCCCGTACGCCTTCAGCGAGGTCACCGACGGTAAGGCAGCGAAAACTGTCAACAGGCAAAGGTTGTGCATTTCCGAATTGATACCCGAGATCTCCACTTCTAGTAGTCGAGAAAAGGATGGCGAGCCTGGCTCCTTCACAGCGCGTTCCAGTGTCTGAAACAAGAATCTATCCTCCCTGGAGATGAGTGTTATCTTGATGCTGGCCAAATAATGGAGTTTCGAGAGCAGTAGAGCAAGGACCGGATTCTCATCGCCAGATTCAATCCTTAACATCCAGCGCTCTTTGTCCTCGATAGGTATCGAATCACTGAGATCGACAGCCGTCTTGAATAATTGCATTTTATAATGAGCGTATGGATGATGCGGGCAAGATTCTGCGGCCTCGTCGTCCAGGTCAGGATCGAAGAAGCGCCAGTACCAGTCATTGATGTCGACTTGCTGAACGTAATCTGCCTTGAAGGGCTTGACCAATATTTGGTGCAGTAATTCTGGAAACTGATTGGCCTTGAATGGCCCCCGGTTGTCGACTCTCGTAAGATATCTTCTTAGTACCTTATGTTCTTGAAGACGTTTGGTTGCCAATTTGTGGAGTAATTTGCATGACAACACGAAATTATCGAGGTCGTTCGGCGCGATACAGCCCAGAATCTCTTCTAGGAGCTCGTTCGGGAGGTCCACGAGTACAGGCATATTGTTGGGCAATCGGGCGATTGTGCGTGTCTGAGGGACCTTTCGAAAGGTGGTTGATACTTCAAACGGCGAGTTATGGCGGATGATGGAATGTGTCTGGGAGGCGGTTCCTTGCGTTGGAGGTGACAACCAGCTCGTTGAAGATGCGGTGCACCTAGGCTTCAGATTAAGTCAGTAAGTTGATGCCAAATCACCATCCTGATCCCCTAGAAATGTCACGTACATGTAGGCCTGGAAGGTTTGAAACAGTTGATGTGTGCGAATTTGAAGGGAAGTTCGTTCGGCTGTCGTCGCTATCCGCGCTCAGTCCTGCCGCTTTGCCGTCAAGGGGGAGTCCCGTACCTCAGATATCCAGAGAAGAGTGGGAGCAGTACTCCAGAAGTTACTGTCAGTGACTAACTTTGTCAGCTGAGAGGAGAGACTAGTAATGCTGTGATTGAAGCAAGCCCAGTTATTTGATTAAGGAATCCCCGGATCAAATACGGCCCGAGCGACAGCTACCTACTGATCAACAATCAAGAGAATCGGAAGTTTAGGACTCATATTCAGAACTGCGCGAAGCGAATCGATGATTGCTCTACCAGCAGTAAAGACGAGAGGTTGTGTGACCAGATAGAGTGGAGCCTATTTGGCTGCTGACCTTCGCGAAGGATCATTTCGACCGACCATTGCTCAACACGGGTGCAATGAGGAGTGCAAAAAGGTCACGGCTTAGAATTCTGTTTAGAAGTGCCAGAAAATACTGGGTGCTTCTGGCAGCAACAGCACATAGAAGAGGCAGTATACGCACATTGACTGCAATTCGTTCGCCCTCCAATCTCTGACAACGCCCAGCTCGATCACACAACGCTCAGCATAACAAGATCCTCGTGCAGACATGCACGGCACTCCTAGTTTTCGGAACCAAACCAAGTAGAAAGCAGGGGGTTGCAAGATCACAAAAGAGGGCCTTAGAGAGGCTCTTCGCCTCAAGGAAGAAGATCTTCTGTATCACCATGAATCCGAACGAGAGCACACAGGTCCGGCATTGCATCAAAGACCAGGAGTTTCCTGACCGCAGATGGATATGCACGTACACAGGATACATCTTGTTGGCTTCAGAGCTCTGCATAAAACTACGTGAGGGAAGCGATGGGCGAAAAAATGAGGCTTCTACCTCAGTCCCAACAAGAGCAGCAAATCTATAACAGCCAGATCCGGATCGATTCTGCAGTATCCAAGTTTAAGATCGCTTAAAGAAGAATGGAGGGAAAACGGAGAAGCGAGATAAGAACGACATAATACAGATGATGTGGATACCTTCGTGACTTACCTGGGTCTGCCCTCTGTCTCTATGGAGAGCCACCTCAATCACCTCAGCGTCAACGAGAACAACCACCACCTCACAACCCAAGCGAGAAATTCAACTCGACACGCAATTACGAGAAGTGGACGCCTTCGAGTGTTTTCATAAAGAAGGATCGCCAGCAAAAGCAGTGTGAAGGAAAGGCTTTCTACCAGCGCAATCGTCTGTATGGAGTCCCTCAAGCTCCCAAAGAAATGCAACGGAAATACGGCTTGGGAAGCAGCAGCGCAAAAGAAGTAATCGACCAGTGTACTCACTAGTATAGTAGTTTTGAAGCTGGGAACACGGCGGACAACGGGTTTGATCGATGGAAGCTACCACAGCCGATACGCTGTCAGCCCGTCCAAAGTGCGGCTTATGTGATATCATACCTCCTTTGGGATCACAGTCAACACGAAAGGGGGAGCCGGGTAAAGAGTACCGACTCAGGAACTCGATCCTCGATGTTCGAGACCGCATGCAAGGAGAGGGAATCTTGAGGAGCAGTGGCACAGAGAATAGGACTCCTACCACCGCAAACTTCCGTACCCACGTGGTCTCCAGCCCAGTTTCGGCATGTGATAGGGACGACCTGGACCATTCTGAAAGTTCCGTATTCAGATCTTGTCACGCCAGAGCCAACCCCAACATGCAAGAGGTGTATTTCGAATAATGGCATCACAGAGGAGGGCTTGTCTACCCCCGAAAAGATCCATATCTTCGTCCGCCACCTTTCCAGCCCAGCCATCAGCCCTTAGCAAATTGTCAGCAAATCATCAGGCAAGACAACGCCATAGAAGCCTGTATCAGCTTTTCGGGGCTCTGATTTTCTTTCAGTTATGGTCCCGAGCTTGGGATAGTATTTTTTGCTGTTTCACAAAAAAAGCAGTACTACATCAGGATGCACATACTTTGAACCTCTGACCGCTTGCTTGAGAACGCGCAGGGTCTCTTTGGGGTATCGCTTGAAGCGATGACGTTCATCCCGAGCATACGACGAAGGCGTCGATACCCGCTCATGCGATACTTGGGCCCTCGCTCGGTCTCGAAGCCATTGTGCCAACCCTCAATGGTTGGGTTCTTGATGTACAGAGCATGATTTAGGTTGGCCATGGAGACTTCGAGCAGCTCAATGATCTCTAGATAGCTTACTCTTCAGGGCTGATCAACAGAGATAGGATATGATTAGCCTAAAAAACACGCAGACCTTTAGATCTTGCCATTTGACTGCTACACATGTGAGGGTTCTAAAAGGTGGCTGTGATTCCTCTGAATGAGAGTCTTTGTGCAAAGCTTCATGCTTAGCGCCGGGCTTGGCACTCATTCTTTCCGCCCGCCGATCTCCTCTCTCTTGTGCAGCACACCCAAATACGTCATTGTCGGCTGGCTCGTGGTGAGGCAAACAGTCTCCTTGTCTCTTATCATGACTATTTTTTCATGTTCCAAAGACGAGCGGCTCTTGCAAAACAGTACTGGAACAATTTATTCAAGCCCATTCTCAACCACTCACTAACCACCATGACTCAGTCCACCCCTCTCTCAGGCCTCTGGAAGCCAACCCATCTCGAGCGCCTGTACTATGGCCCATCTTCAGTGCACGACAATTTACTCTCTTGCTTACCCTCCTCTTCCTCCAAAGCTTTCATCATAACCGGCTCCTCGCTCGCCTCCAAGACACCCCTGATCCAGCAAGTCGAGAAGCTCCTGAGCTCAAAGCACCATGCAGGCACCTTTTCCAACATCAAGCAGCATGCTCCAGTAGCACAGTTGGACGAGGCAACAGATGCTGTGCAGAAGGACTCTGCGATTGATACAATCATCAGCATTGGAGGTGGCAGTCCTATTGACTCCGCCAAGGCTATCTCCCACAGGACTCACGAGAAATCGAAGAAGTACCTCTATCACATTACCATACCTACGACGCTGAGTGCTGCTGAGTGTACGATGGGTGCAGGATACACGAGTGCGGATGGCAAAAAGACTGGCGTTGGTGGTCCGGAGCTGGTACCGAACGTCATCATCTACGATTCAAAATTTGCCTTGGAGACCCCGCAAAGATTGTGGCTCTCTACCGCTATACGCGCGCTGGATCACGCGATAGAACTTTTATACCACCCAAAAGCTGCTGAGGCTCCTGCGAAATCGTTAGTTCTGAGCGCGATCGAGGGACTTTTCACCTACCTACCCAAATCCAAGGCGGAGCCAAAAAATGAAGACTACATTACAAGGCTGCAATTAGCATCATTCAGCTCGCTCTATCCCATAGGACTGGATATGGGAGGTGGTCTGGGTCTCAGTCATGCGATGGGTTACGCCCTTGGGTCGCCTTACGGCATACCACACGGTATTACTTCTTGCATTTCATTGGCTGGCGTTGTACGGCTGAAGGCCCAGAACCCAGAGGATGCAGGCCAGATCGCCAGAGCGCTGCCATTCATTGGACAGAGCAAGAGCGGAGATGATAAAAAGGATGCCCTTGAGGTGGCCGACGCTATCGAGAAGCTGGTGAAGGACCTGGGACTGGAGAGTAGGCTCAAGGACTACAACGTGGGTAGCGACCAGGTATCGGTGGTGGCGAAGATAGCAACAAAGTCAGAGTCAGGGCCATTGTACGATGGTGTGGCAAGGCTAGTAGAGAGCAAGCTGTAGAAACAAACCTGTCGCAGGGCAGAAATCAAAGAGCTGGCTTGTGGTGGCTGCTTCCCAATGTCCCGTACAAGTGTCATCTCGGACAATTTCTGGGGTGGGGGGACAAGGTTTTTAGCTCCGCAGCGGCACCACACCAAGCGCTATTATTACCCATTATTTATCGTGAGTAAATGGACCCCAACGTTTCAGCTCTCGATACTCATGTGGCAGGATTTCATGGCAACGAGCTCAGAATGTGACCATTTTTCAACACTCGGTAAGCCTGATGAAAACCAGCCAGACACGTGTCGGAGTCCGAATCGAGTCCATTCTTGCGCTTCTATGCCGGACATGGCTGCCCACTTGGCTCTGGCATGGAAGGACAAGATTGAAGCTGAGGGCGAGACTAAATGTACAGCGCTAGGAGCGGACTCGGGCAGGCTGGTCATAGCGACACGGCCAATGCTTCACAATGGAAATGGTGGAAATGAGGCAAATGTTATGTGGATTGTGGGCATGTGGGCATGTGGCACAGCTTCACCGCCACATGGCAAACCCCTTTATTATTAAAACATGATGAATCATAGAAACGGTTTATATTCTGCTTACCGTCAACCCTCATCTATATTCCGTCTCAACCTCGCAGTCGACGTTGTTGCAAGGAAGAAGAAGAAGAAGATTGATCGGGTGAAGAACTACTTGCTACTTACTTTGCCTTTGTCCATCATACTTTCCACTATAGAACGGGACAGAGCAAGTCGGACCGAGCCTCAGACGCCTTTTCCTTTTAGACCCTTAGCGACGTGACGATACGCGTCTAAAGAGTTTTATATTTTCTCCAAACCACCTTATTCTTCGTATCGACGATCAGGAGTGCGAGGCCAAGCGCGTCTGCTCAAGAATAATATCGTAACATGGTTGGAATCCCCGGCAGTTCCAAAGGCTGCACCACTTGTAAACGACGGAAAGTGCGCGTAAGCAACCTAATTCCAATCTTCCCACCCCTTACACTCTTACAGCCATCCTCCTCTATTCTGGAGAGCCAACGCGCTGAAAGAATAGCCTAGTGCGATCTCAAGAAACCATATTGCGCCCGCTGCACCAACACCGGAAGGAAGTGCGAGGGCTATATCAAGGACTGGCGTCAGAGGGTTGTCGAAACGCCCGTCAAGCAGACTGCCGATACCCGTATCATCTTCCAGCCCAATGGCGCCAACGCTTTTGACAACCAGCTCATGTCTCTTTTCTGGGAGAGGTACATCCCGTCGACCGACGAGAGCATTTCTGATGGCTCCCCCTGCGACTGGCTTCAGCAAGTCATATCTTCCCCAAGCCTGCCAGACACAGACGCATTGCAGCTGTCGCTCAAGGCTTTGGCCGTCACTAGGTTGGGTCGGATGAATCAGGACGATAGGCTGGCTCTACGGGGACAATCGTGCTATGTTCGCGCTTTGCAGCAGCTGCAAAAGGCTCTCAAGTCTGATCTTGCCGTGGGGCGAGATGAAACGTTTGCGGCGGGCTACGTCCTGGCGCTTCATGAGGTGAGAGAGAGCTAGCTTGACTTGCTGTGCCAAGGCGCTGACATGGCAAAGCTATTCGAATGCGAATCGCTTGTGACGTCTATGGAAGCATGGAAAAAACACATGACAGGGCTAGAAGCCCTAGTGTCGATGCGAGGTCCTCAAAAGCATCGCTCGGCATTCGGGCGAGCACTTCTCGAGGAGTTTCGGGCTTCATTGGTAAGTGCAGCGGGAAAATGAATGATAGTAAGGACTAAATAAATTCGCAAGATGATCTCATGCCTGCAAGATCGTAGAAATTCAGTTCTAGCCAGCGCGAAATGGCTAGCCCGAGACTGGGATGAGACATCTAATAGCTTGCATCCGACAATATACGACAAAGGACTAGTCTTAGCGTCCCTACTCGAGGAAATAGACAAGGCAAACCTCTCAAGCGCCAACGACTCAACCCTGTTCTACTTCCTCCAACGCTGCCTAGGAATGGACACTGACCTCGACATTTGGTACGAAGAATTCGTCATCCGGACTCCCTCCTCCTCCCACTGGCCAACACCGACGGTCATCCGTTCCGATTCACCCAGCTCGACTCCTGGCCCAAGAGGACAACCTCGGCTCTCTTTCTCAAATATATCCATCGCCAGCACGACCGTCACTTTCTGGGCTCTCAAGATAATAATCAGCAACACAATAGCGACCGCATGCTCCATCATCCTCTCATCCACCTCTCGCAGAGAGAGCGTTGCATCCCTCAATACTGTCGAGACAACTTGCAGTCTCGATGAGGCAATAGACAAATCCGATCCGGCTGCGAGTCTCGATGAAGTAACCGCCAAGGCGCAACGGCTATCCAATCAATACAACTTTTCTCAACGCAAGGATCTTGCGACATCCATCGTGCGGTCGATGCCCTACTGCTTGAACTTCAACATGGGCTTGCTGGGGCCGCAGAGGGCCTTTTTCGCGTTACGCACAGCGCTAGGTATGCTGAGGAGCAACCCGAGTCCGGAGCAGAAATGGCTCAAGTCGAATCATAAGAAATTGGCTGAGAGGTACGTGAACTAATGCGGAATTATGCTACAGTGGCATAAAGCTTCCTCTCGGAGGACAAGCTCTCCAACGCTTCGTGCTCTTTGCCTAACACTGCCCAGTATCACATTATCCACGAATTCGTTCTGGGAATCTTCGATGAGCTTTCGACCGGTAGGCCGTTACGTATGAAACGACCGAGCCCTTGAACCAGTGCCTCCAAGTAGATTTAGCATCCTTACCACCACCATCATGTCCGGTCTACTGTCCCTAGAGGTAAGCCTTTCGGTACTCACACTCCAAACCAGCACTGACAGGCCTACCAGACCTTGTGGATTTCTGCCTTGCATCAGCGAATCAGGCGAAAAGTGAAGATTGGAGTTCAAACGAAGTGATACACATGGCGAAAATACGGCAGGAAAATGTTTGGGCTGGAAACTAATACCCTACGAGCCGAACGGTGAACAATCGATGATTGGAGTTCCAACGAGGCGATACACGGGGCGGATATACGGTCGGAAAACATTTGGGCAGGAAAATTAATAGCCTACGAGGTGAACGGAGAACAACGCTTGTACACTATCAACGAAAACGTCACTCAGATCTATTCGATACCTATAATCCCATCCCATCCCATCTCAACTCCATCTCCTCCTCCCTACAAATCCCCGCAGAACCACCCATCCAACACCATACCCACCGCACATGATCGTCCCAGCCTCCTATCATATCGACCGCGCAGCCATCCCGCCCTTTCTTTCCTTTTCTTTTCTTCTCTTTTCTTTTCTTTTCTTTCCTTTCCTTTCTTTTCTTTCCTTTCCTTTCCTTTCCTTTCCCTTCCTTTCCTTCCCATTTCTATTCTTCTCAACATCCGATCATGGCCTACGGCTAGCTTCGACCTTCCCTCCCCTCCCCTTCTCACCAAAGCAGAGAAAATGATTAAAAAAAGCCACCATATCACAGCATACCTTACCCCCCCTTAGCATGAGCCCGCCGCACAAGGGGAGTTTCCCTCCCAATAAGGCTTTTTAAAATGAGCCGAGGTTTCGTCCATAAGGCTTTTTAAAATGAGCCGAGATTTCGTCCAATGCAGCACCAGTATTTCATTTAAAAGATGAAATGGATGGAATGCAACTTGCCCTCCCTCCCTCGGTAGGTTAAGATGCCGAACGAGGTAACTATTGAAGATAAAAAAAACTGATTGATTGGGTTGATGACGGGCAGGCAAAACATTCGTCAAAAGAACATCGACGACGAAGGCTCTTTCTGTCTAATGAATTAAGTAGACTACTTGCCAGTCTGCACACACGCACTTGTACCCATAATCATCCATCAATATCAATATCATACCTACCTCCAAACGCCCAACAAAAAAAAAAGCGAACGCTCACCATCTTCGCCCTGACCAAACCCACCCAAGCCAGCAAAGTCACAACGAACGTGCTCAAAAACATTCATCTCCATCCAACCAACCCCCTCCGCATGTCCTTTCTTTATGCTTTCGCCCCTATCGAGGGATCATATTGTACCACCGAAAGCAGCCCCGATCGATGCTTTATCCAAACGAGAAAATCATCGACCAATTTGTGAACGCTCAGCCAACTGCAATATGTACCACAATCTAAGCAACCGGTTGTTTCGGTAATGGTATGCATAATCGCTGCCGCAGAGATGGTGCGGAGAGGGGGTTAGAGGGCGTTATGGTGGCCCAAAGGGCGCGTTTCAGAAGGGTTTAGCTTCGGAGCCCGTAGAAGGGGTGCAAGGGGGGTGTTGGTGAAGGGGAAGTGCTGCGGTGGAGGCGATTGGAGGGGCAAAGTCAGTCGCAGTAGGCTTTGGTGGATTGAAAAAGGCACCAGTTGCCATGTTCCTGGTTGCGGACGGTCCTGCGAGATAGGCAGGGCCGGCTGAGAGAACAGCCAACTGCCTAAAGAGCTTCAGGCTGGATCTTCGCATTGAGTCGCTCTGGACATGATTCTGAGCGATTGGCTTACGCAGCCAACACTTTTCTCTCTTCAGCCGACTCGGAAGTAAGCCAGTTCCGATTTCCGAGACTTGATTTAAAAGGGATTAAGCAAGATCGTTTCCCCGCAAATCGCTTAGCTAGCTTCCGTACCGTTTTCCTCTTTTGGCCCCGCTTTTTGACATTTGACGTTTCCAACGCCTTTTTCCTTTGTGAGTATATCGTACCAGCTCTGCTCAGAAGAGCTTGGCTTGATCACCTGGTCTGGTGCTCTCTGGTCTGTACTCTGAAGGTTTTCCAGGAGCTGTGGCGGCTACTGGTACTTTGGAGCCGTCAAGGTCGAGGACTATTGGAGCCTTCCCCAAGGAGTCAGCCTCGATAGTGGAACGACTGACCCGTGGAGATAGATGGAGTGTCTGGAGTTGGCTTCCAGGTCAATGCTGTCTTGCTTTTTCGGATACTTTACCATGCAACGAGAAGATGTTTGCCAATTGCCAGATCGTCAACCCCACTTCCCCAGGATATGAGACGTTGGATCCAACGCCGTGGTGCGGGGAAGTCTTCTCCAGGCTTATTACTCGTGCGGCATTCTCCCCCGTCCATGCCTCCGAATGCCATGCATATGCTACTACCTAGCCGGGTCTATTTTGATTATTTTGCGAAGCCTCCCACGTTGCTAGCATCATGGACGCGGGCTTTTTCCCATCCGCTACCAATGCCAACCTCTTCCTCATTGGCCAATGGCTGACCGATTTACAAAAGCCTCGTCCAACTTCTCCCAACGTCTAGTCGGGCCTACCTTGGTGGTTTGGAACCATGCTAGTCTGTCTCACAGCACTTGCACGCCTCTTGCTATATTCGGACACAGTCTGCTTGGACGCCAAGAACCCCGCCTGATCGAGATTCAACATTGCCATTTGCTCTGCCTGGAAAAGCGACATGTTCATCCAGAGTGACGAGGCTTCGCGGGGTTGGTCAGAGCTTATGCGAAGTGCCCATCTCTCCGCAAATCCATATGGCCGAAGGAGGGGCTTCCCCACCTTTGAGAGTCTCATATATGATACTCCTGTCGTATCTTGCTACTTGTCTTAAACAACCAACGAGGACAACTCGACACATTGAGTCCTCCCAAAGGCATCGTTGAACACCATCGCCCATCATGACGATCCCAGATGAGGTGGATATTATCGTGGCTGGAGGTAAGATCAGCACCAATGGCAGAACATGAACAGAGATTAATCACTTTCCTATAGGAGGCTCCTGCGGCTGTGTTGTTGCTGGTCGACTGGCGGCCCTCGACAGGAACCTCAAAGTTCTGTTGATTGAGGGAGGAGAGAACAACCTCAACAACCCATGGGTTCCCATGTATGCTTGCTTATCAAGTTCTTACAAGAAGTGTAGCTCATCAACATAGGCCTGGGATATACCCCAAGAACATGAAGCTCGATTCCAAGACAGCTTCTTTCTATCACTCGAGGCCGTCAAAGTGGTTGGGTGGACGTAAGGCTATTGTGCCGTGTGCCAACATTCTCGGTGGCGGATCCAGTATCAACTTTGTAGGTTGCCCCAAATGTTACAGAAGTGGCCGGTGCTGATTCCACCGTAGATGATGTACACCCGAGCCAGTGCCTCCGACTATGATGACTTCCAAGCGGAGGGATGGAAGACCAAGGAGCTCATCCCACTCATGAGAAAACATGAGACTTACCAACGTTCATGCAACAATCGTGACATTCATGGTTTCGAAGGTCCCATCAAGGTCTCATTTGGCAACTATACGTACCCAATTGCGTGGGATTTTCTTCGTGCCACTGAATCGCAGGGCATTCCCACCACCGATGATCTGGAGGATCTGTCAACCGGTCACGGGGCTGAGCATTGGCTCAAATGGATCAACAGGGACACGGGCCGTCGTTCGGATTCAGCCCATGGGTACATCCATTCAAACATGAGGTGAGACCAATACCTGCTCATGGAGAGCAACGCGCTGACAGGTCAATAGGAATCACGACAATCTCTACCTCATGTGCAATACCAAGATTGATAAAGTCATCCTAGAAAATGGCCGTGCCACCGCTATCCGCACTGTACCAATGAAACCCCTGGACCCGAAACAGCTACAGGAAAAAGTCATCAAAGCCCGCAAGCAGATTGTCATATCTTGCGGCACTCTTAGCACGCCACTCGTACTCCAGCGTTCCGGCATTGGTGACCCCGAGAAACTCCAGAAAGCCGGCGTGAAATGTCAGGTCGACTTGCCGGGCGTGGGTCTCAACTTCCAAGACCATTACCTTACTTTCTCGGCCTACCGTGCTAAGCCTGAAACTGAGAGCTTCGATGACTTCATCAGAGGTGACCCTGAGACTCAGAAGAAATGTTATGACCAGTGGCAACTCAATGGCACTGGTCCACTTGCAACCAATGGCATCGAGGCCGGTGTCAAGGTCAGGCCTACGGATGAAGAATTGTCTCAGGACTATATGAAGGACTTCCGTTCTGGCTGGGACAGTTACTTCAAGCAGAAGCCTGACAAGCCTGTCATGCACTACTCCGTCATCTCTGGGTCAGTCCATCATCTCTTCCCTCCAAAAAGCCAGGAAGCCTCAGACTAACGCGATGCAGCTTCTTCGGAGATCACATGCTCATGCCGCAGGGCAAATTCTTCTCCATGTTCCACTTCTTGGAATACCCCTTCTCGCGCGGTAGCACGCACATACTCTCACCTGACCCATACGAAGCTCCGGATTTCGATGCCGGCTTCATGAACGACGAGCGTGATATGGCACCCATGGTCTGGGGTTACATCAAGTCCCGAGAGACGGCTCGCCGTATGGATGCTTATGCTGGAGAGGTCACCGATAAACATCCGTAAGTCATCATTTGTCTTTTCTCATTTCCACTCGTGTCCTTGCCAAAATTTGACTCGTGCCATAGGTTCTTTGGCTTTGACTCCCCTGCCCGCTCCGAAGACTTGAACCTTCAAGACACCAAGGCTTACGGTGGACCCAACCATCTCTCAGCAGGAATCCAGCACGGGAGCTGGTCCATCCACACTAAGCCTGGCAAACCGCCCAAGGACAGCTTCGTCACAAGCAGCCAGACCGCCAATATCAGAGAAGATCTCAAGTATACCAAGGAAGACATCGCGGCCGTTGAAGAGTGGGTCAAGCGCCACGTGGAGACTACTTGGCACAGTAAGCATCACCCCATTCTCATCTGACCCATGCCCCATGTCCAATCTGAACACACAAGCTAATCCCCACGTCAACAGGTCTAGGCACATGCTCCATGGCCCCCCGCGAGGGCAACTCCATCGTCAAACACGGCGTCCTAGACGCGCGCCTTAATGTCCATGGTGTCAAAGGCCTCAAATGCGCCGACTTGTCCATCTGCCCTGACAATGTCGGCTGCAACACTTACAGCACGGCTTTGCTGATCGGCGAGAAAGCTGCTATGCTTATCGCGGAGGATCTTGGGTACAGTGGAGACGCGCTGAAAATGGAGGTGCCGGTGTGGCATCAAGGGACATATGAGACTACAGGGAGAGCGAGATTGTGATTCTGGACATGTTAGCTCGTGGTCACGATGAAGTGCTTTCGCCAGAGGAGGCTTTGTTGTTTGTTTGTTTGTTTGGCCATGGGTCAAGAATGAAAATTGAGATGATGCTTCTGGACCCTGAATGTTATATAGTGATTCCCACCTACAGACCTCCTTGGCCGTGAGACGAGCGGCATTGACGAAATTATGGGGGATTGCTCTCGTATCCCATCTCCATTGCGCCGTTTTATTCAAATTTCGATTTGCCAAGAAGCGCTTAATGTATTTTTGCACTAGCCGTACCGAAAATACCGCTCCCACCTGCCTGTCTCGTTGTGGGCCTACATACCCGGAGAGCCCTTTCAAGCACGATACCACCAATATACGGCGGACGACGGCTACAACTAGGACAAAACCAAAAAGAAAAAAAAAGAAAAAAGAAAAAAAAAATCTTTTTTCTTTTCTTTTGCAATTGCCCCACTTTCTCATCTTTTTTTCTTTATAAATTATTTATTCATAATGCTCAATCACGATCAAGACGATCATTTATCGAAAAACTTGAACATATATAAAGATGAGATTCTTAATCGATTATATACATTGTATTAAAAACAAAAAGAAATTATTGTTTAATTTGTTGATAATAAAAACTTGATTTTTAATTCTCATACGCTTCGACGTCGATTACAAAAATGAAATATTTCGCAATAAGATCATACGAAGAATATAAAACAATTACGAAATCGCATTTAATTCTTATTTTATAAATATAAACTTTCGAATAATGAGATATTTGAATAATTGAAAAATGAAGATTTCGTAATCACAATTAAAAATCTTATATAAATCAAAAAAGCGTTTAATCTCAAGCGATTAAAAATCAATCAAGAAATAAAAAAACATATAAATAATATTATACGAAAATTCATAAAGTAAAAGGTTGAAAAGAATATAATTTAAAATTATGATAAAGAACTTTTAATAAAGCATTTTCGAAAGATGAGATATTCAATTATTAAATATTTTTCGTACGACTTTATTTATTATATATATGTTAATTTAATTTAAAAATCGTTTCTTTATTCAATATTATACGATCTTTTTTGATGTTATTAATTAATGACATTATAATATATAACGCACGAAAGACGAATATGTTATTTTTAATTCAAATTTAATATAATTCGTGAATGATTATAATAAATTTATAGATTTTGAAATCGAGATTTACGATATAATAAATAAATATGCTCGATATCTTTCGTGACTTATAATCGACATTTTTAATTATATAATTATCAATGTTTTACGAGAATATTTAAATTATATTTTTATATTAAAATAATAATTTCGTTTTATACGATTTAATTATGATTATAAAACGATCTTAATAACTTAAATTCATCTTTAATTATAACAAATATATAATTCGAAAATGAAAATCAAAGATTATTACATATACGAAATCAATATTAACAATTAATGAATTAAATCTTAATGAATTCAATTAATCAAATCGTTATTTAATAAATGAATAAGCTTTTTCGATGCACTTCATATAACAAATAAATATTTTAAAAATGTGTTAATCGATCGAATTGCACTTTTTACAATATATTTTTCGATTATTTATATAAAGGTCACACATTATGTGAACAAATAAAATATACACATTTTATATAAACAATTAAAACGTTTAAAAGTCATATCAAAAAGATCAAAAACATTATTCTTCAAATTTAAATTAAATATTAAAAATTATGATCTTGATTTGCACGAATTAACTTTTATTCGATTACGTCATAACGTAAAAGATTATAATAAGTTTAACAAATTTTATATTTATACATTCAACGTTTTTTATACGAAAATAAATTTTATTTTTATATATTCGACATTTTTCGTATAAAGATGAAATTTAAAATTATTCAAAACGTTATACATATTTTAATCGAAAATTAATACATTTCTTTAAATTTAAACGATTATCTTTTTTTCTTTACATTAAATTAATATAACACATTTATACGAAATCGAGGCTTCGATTCATATTCATTTTTCTTTATTTCAATCGAAAACAATTAATCGTCATAACTAAATCATTATTTAACGCTTTATACGACAATTAATAATTATAAAATCGAAAATTTCGAATTTCATCTTATCTTGCTCGAAAAGTCGAAAAATGCATTAAAATGAAATGAATTAAATTCACGATCATTGAAAGATATACGATAATTAAATTTTAAAAAAGAAGATTTAAAAAAAGGTTTTGAGAAATAATTATAAAAAGTGAACGATATTTTATAAATTTTTCGTACGAAGTTATTTTTCGAATATACGATATCTTTTTTTTTAAAAAAACTCGTTTTTACGTGAATATCGAAATGTGAATTAATTAATAATTTACATTAAGCGAAAAGATCATAATGTAAATATTGTCATATTTTAAATCCCCGCTTCGTACGATTCATTTTTATTATTATTAAATATTATAACATTAATGCTTTTTAAATTATTAATCTTTTTAATTTTTTATCAAATTTCGATATATTTAAAGAGCAATTCAAAATGTTTATTCGTATATAATCAATCGAATCTATCTCGACTTTATGAGATATTTAACGAGATTTTAAATTTCGTTAATTATTTTCTTTATCATTTCAATCTTTATATAAAAGACCTTTCACGCAAAAATCTCGATTTAAATCTTATAATCAAAAAACTATAATTGAATTTATTCGACAAACCAGCATTGCACGACATTCTTCAATTAAAAAGAAAATAATAACATTAATAAACAATCGTATTTATACGAATATCACAATTATTTTATAAATTGTGATAAATGCTTTTATTGATGAAAAAAAAATGATGAATTTAACGAAAATTATGTTCACTTAAAGAATTAATATATCTTTTTAATTATTATTATACGATTTATTAATTTTTAAATAAATATTATAATTATTTATATTATTCATCGTACGATTAAAAGTAATTAAGATTTTATTTATTATAATATTTTATAAGAGCGAGATCATCTTTTATATTTATCAAAAAAAAAATCGAATCTCGAATGATTTTTAATTCGATTTTGATTCAAAAATAATGATTTGATAAAGTTTTTCGAAAGTGTAAAATTCGTATAAATTACGAAGAAGCTTTTAAAAGAAGATTATTTTAATAAAATCAATCGAGATAAAAAATGTGTTATCACATTAATTATTTAAAAACGAATTGCGCCTTCTCATATGAAGCTTTATGTTTAAAAAAAAAGATTTGATAATAATTTTTTTATCGACGTATAATCTCAAATTAAAAAAAGAGATAAATAAATCGTACGATCTTAATCTTATTTATAAATTCTCGAAAGTTTATTTAAATAATAAGATTTTTCCATTTTTCAAATTATATAAAAATCTTATACGATCAAATAAGAATCTCAGACAAAAAAAAAAGAAAAATAAGTCGTACGATTTTAATTTAACCCTGAAATCCTCAAAAATTCATTTGAATAATAAAATCTTTTCATTTTTCAAACTATATAAAAATCTCGTACGATTAAATAAAAACCTCAAATAAAAAGAAAAGAAAAATAAATCGTACGATTTCAATCTAGCTTTAAGATTTTCGAAAATTCATTTGAATAATAAGATCTTTTCATTTTTCAAATTACGCGAAAATCTCATACAATTAAATAAAAGTCTTAAACGTTAACTTTTTATATATCAACTTCTCAAATATTAATTCGCAAAAAATCTCATCAAAATCTTTTTAATAATATATTATTTAATAATTTTTCAACGAATTTTATCGAATATTGAAGAAGTTAAATATCAATTTTTATAATAACAAGCTTTATACGAAATAATTTAAATGATTATACACGTATAAATTTTATTTCTTTTATTAAACAATTCTCAATAATTTTAATAATCAAAATAACATCAATTGCGTTCGAGTTGATAATTCGCGATTCGTTTAATTTTCTTCAACCCTTATTTAAAGATTCAAAAATTGATTATACGAGATATTAAACGAAAAAGATGAAAAAAATCTTAAATAATATTATTAAGAAAAAAATAAATAAGAGAATAATAAAAAAAAAAAAATAATAATAAGATAAAAAGAAGTAATAAATCAAATAAAATTTATGCTTTATACGATGTTAATTAATTATAATTAAATCTTTATATAAAAGAAACAAATTAATTTGAAATATTTTTTAATAAGAGATTTGAATCTATAGATTTATAATTTTTGTAAATGAATATTTTGAGATTTTAACATCTTTTTTTTAATTAATATTCAAGTCTTTCGTACGAAGCAATTTATTATTTTTTTGATTTATTAATTATTATAATAATGATGCTCGTGATTTATTAACTACAATAACAATGTTCGTAATTTATTAATTAATTATATAAACAAATTTACGCAAAATCTAAAGAACTTCGTACGAATGTTATTTAAAATAATATATTTAAATTTTTATTTATATTATATTAAGAGAAATGCTTCGTACGATGTATGTAAATAATTTATTTTAATTTTTCTTTATACGAGATATTGATTTTAAATATTATGTAAAAATGTAAATTAATCGTTTAAATACATAATTATGCTTTAAAATGTGCTATGTGCAAAAAAAAACTCGCAAAACTTCATATAACAAAAACTTCATACTTATTCAAAAAATTATGAAATTAATAAAACCCTTTTTCGCGATTAATTTTCTCTCATTAATTCGAAAATTCGAAAGTTTACATTATTGTCATTGTTTATACGACGTATAATCCTTTTCTTTCGACGAACGTGAACAATTTTAATCGTTATTTTCGTCTTTATCGCTTTTATCATTTTTTATATTTTTAAAAAAACATCGAGCATCGTAATCTCGTTATTTATAATTAACGCACGTTTTTTCGAAATGTTTTATAACGTGATAATATACGAAAAAGAGACGAAAATTCGAATGCGATATTTGATACGCGATATAAACAATGAAGAATATCTATCCCCGCGATTAAATCAAAATAACATTAATATAATCAATTTTGTGCATTTTTATTTAAGCAAAAATAATCGCTCTTTTAATAAAAATTACATTTTGTTTTAAAAAAACGAAAAATACACATTTCGAATCGTTATAAACGAAGCTCGTTAATTGTTATTATTTTATTTAAAAATGAGAATTCAAATCGATTATCGCAAGAGCGATAATAATAATAATAACGTTTCACAAAATAAAAGTTTTATCGTATAAAATATATTAATTTAATTCAACTTTATATAAAGTATAAAAAAAAAAGTAATAACAATGAAAAAGATAATATAATACGTATATAATAATGATAATAATAATAATAATAATGATAATAATAATGATAATAATAATGTTATTATATAAAATATATTAACTTAACTTTATATAAAGTATAAGAAAAATTACAATATAAGATTTATTACAACTTTGAAAGATAATATTATATATATATAATAATGATAATAATAATGATAATAATAATGTTATCGTATAAAATATATTAATTTAATTTTATATAAAGCATAAGGGAAATTACAATATAAAATCTGTTATAACTTTAAAAAATAACATTATATTTATGTGATAATGATAATAATGATGATAATATTATCGTACGAAATTAATTATACACAAGTAGTTTCGTATAAAGCTTTATAAAGATATTATATATATATAATAATAATAATGATAATGATAATGAAGAAAAGAAAAAAAAGAAAATCAAAACATTGTATAATCTTTTTTTTGTCGCTTAAATTAACTCAATCGAATTAATGAATCATATTATGACTTCTACAATTATATTCTATTATAAAATCGAAAAAATTTACATTATTCGTATGAAGATGAACAATTGTATGTAATGTAAATAGTAGATATCTCATCCGAAATCGCAAATTCAAATTCAAAATCTGAATTTTTTTTTTGGTCTTTGGTTTTGTCCTAATTGTAGCCGTCGTCCGCCGTACAATAGGATCATGACGCATTGGCTTTGACAGTTCGGGCAGAGCTTGCGAGCGTCATTCTCCAATGTGCTCCATGGCCAAACAGGCTGGCGACCTAGAGTCTGTCCGCACTTGTAAATGTTGCTGCGAGCCTGCGAATACTCAGGTTCCCAATACCCAAGCTTCTAATCTTCGACCCTTCCGTCTTATTCTCCTTCGTCTTGTTCTTTTGGCCCACTTTGGCCATTTATTCGAGTGCAAACCACATTGAAAATGTTGCTCCCCCAAGCGGGCATCTTTCTCACCTTCTTCGTCTTGTCTAAGGCCTACCAGATCCCATTGACAGCTCCGGACGCCACCCCGTTCACCCCAGACTTCGATAAGCTCGTCGCAAATACTCTGGACCATTGGCATACTCCAGGTATCTCAATTGCTGTGGTAGATGGCGACAGGACGTTCAGCAAAGTACACTCTTGAGTGGTTCAGGCAAAACGCCAGCTGAAATCTACAGGGTTACGGCATCGCGAACTTCCCCGACAAGAAGGTCACACCTTCGACCCTCTTTTACACAGGCTCTACCACGAAATCCTTCACCGCAGCAGCCATCTCCCTCCTCATCGACGACGCTGCCAATTCCAGCAATACTCTCACATGGCAGACCCCTCTTTCCTCCCTCATTCGCGAAGATTTTGTTTTGCCCGATGAATGGGCTACCTCCCACATCACCCTCGAGGATGCTGTCTCCCATCGAACTGGTATGCCTCGCCATGACCTGGCCTAGGTAACTCCCAATACTACTGTCCGAGAGGTAGTACGGAAGCTTCGTCATCTGCCGACGACGGCTGAGCCACGCACAAAATGGCAATACTGCAACATGATGTACATCACCGTTTCACACTTCATCAAGACTTATACAGGGAATTGGTTGGGTAATATCCTCCGGGAATGCATATGGGAGCCTTTAGCGATGAATAGTACATTCTTTTCGTTATTAGATGCTGAAGCAGCTACGTATACCGGCAAGGCCTCCCTAGCTGAAGGATACTTATGGCTCAATCGAACCCAGGAGTATCGCAGCGCCCCTTACATGGATTCAGGTACTGTCTCTGGAGCTGGCGCAATAATCTCCAATGTCCTAGACTACGCCAAGTGGCTACGGTGCATGATGGATAGGGCTGCTCCGCTCTCTTCTGCTGCGCATAATACCCTGCACTTCCCCCGGATTAATATACCTCCCTCTGTTGTCGAACATGCAGGTTACAGAGGAGAACACGGTTTCAGAGGAGTACACGGATATGCACTGGGCTGGTTCATTAGCAACTATCGAGGAGAGGTTATGATATGGCATCCTGGTGGTCACGCGGGTTTTGTAACCATGATGGCATACCTACCACGAAGACAATGGGGTTTTGCTATCATGACCAACGGCGGGGAAGGTGGCAAGACCGCTCACCAGATCCTGTCTTACGAATTGATTGACAATATGCTTGGGACACTGGAAAGTGAGCGGCTGTCATGGAGTGCTGTCACCGATCGCGTCCTTCAAGAAGCGACCGAGGCTCTCAAGAGTCCTACAAAACGCCTATACCCGGATGCACCCCTGGGAGATGATGCTATTCCACTGACTTTGCCTTTGAGTGATTATGCTGGGGTATGACCCTTTAGGTGTCCCAAGAGTGCACCACACCGCAGGGGAAGCTGACTTGCCATAAGACATACACGCATCCTGCCTATTCCAATTTCACACTCGTCACCAAGCCCAACGTTGGCCCGGGCCTGCACATTGAAAGGGCGATCCCCAAAGAGATACTCCACACTGGCGCATTTAATATCATTGGGCCCATCTCAATCGACTTGACGCACATCAGCGGCGAAAACTTTGTGGCATACGTTCGGGTTGACGAAGATACAAGGCCGCCGGGCGACTACGAACCCACACGTGATTCAATCTCCAAATCTGAGTTTCGGCTTGGTGAAGATGGGAAAGTGAAAGAGCTGGGTTTGCAGCTGGAGGCGGAGATGGGCGATGATAAGATATGGTTTTCCAAGGTCGAATGATGGTGCGAAGAGGAGTCAATATCTTGTAAGCCAAACTCTCCTTTGCGCAGTTTCACTTCCTTGAGGTCATGATTCTCGCGAATCGGAAACAAGGGATCTTCGGGGGTGTCTGAACTGCCGCCGCCAATGTCGCCAAATGTTCAACTCTGCGTTATACAATATCCCCGTGCACCATCCTCTTCAACTATTCCTCCATGATTTACAGATCAAGCGCAAGCTGTGCAGGAAGTTGTTTCTTACACGTAACTACATCACCTACGCCAAAAATGTTCAATATCACTCCTGCTTGTGAGTGTAGACGGTTCTGTCCTGAAAGGTCTGCGCTAGCCAGCAGCTGTGCTGTGGAACCGCCTCTCAGGCATGGCCATGCTGGCAACTTTGATGCCAACTGTGCTCAGCACCGGATCGTTTTCAGGCTTGCAATATCTGCTGTTCCATCTCGATGCCAGCTTCTCTCACGGAAACACACTACTTCCATGAAAATAGGTGTCCGAGAGTCATCGTCTGGGCTCCTGGCCGTTGCTCAAACGGAATGACTGTCAGAGCCTGTCTTGGCTTCTATGGACTCGGTCTTGGCTGCTGTATACTGGACTAGCTGCGGGAGTTTGGACTCTACGTGCCATGTTGCCCTGGATCCTTCTTGCTTTTGCACCTGACTGAAACAACTCATGATGGTCATGACTCTATCAAGTTCAGCGTCTCTTTCTGTGTTTGCTGGTCGAGACGTCTCCTTGTTCTTCTTCTTCCTGCTCTTTGCTCTCCTATTCTTTCATGCTGCGCAAGGTGGTTGTTCCATCTCGGTCTCGTTGCCTGAGGCTCATAACTATTTCCGGCCTCTCTTCTCTTGCTGCTCTTTGCTTGAACTTACTGTTACTTCTTTTTACACCTGAGAGTCATCAGTCAATCTCCCTGGATAGCAGCTTTTTGGGGGAAGTTGATCTTCTTACTCCATCTTCTCTCCTTCTTCTCTCCGGTCTCTAGCGCTACTTCAATGCGGAGATGCCCTTAGCATGCGATTGATCTGTGCAAGCACGCAGGTGAGTTCCCCCGAACCAATCGAACCCCGTCAGAACATTGAACGAAAGCTTACAAACAGATCAGATTCCTACCTCGCATGCTCTTCGAATCAGCTTCTTTTTCAATGCCATTCGCACTTTTGAAACCCTCTAGTAGCCCCTCATCGTCCGCTCGGGCTCAGTTCAGCTATCACAATAGCTCCTAGAAACGCTTCTACAACTTCTACCTACCCGCCTGTTCCTGCTATACACTATGGATTTTCTCTTCGGCCCGAAAGTCGAACACTGCAGGCAACCTTTTGCGTCAGTCCCGCAGAGCCCGGACGACTACGGTAGAGCCCCAAAAAGGAAGCGTGCTGAGGATGACTTCGGACTGCCACACACTCTCGAGCAGACTGTTGAACGCCGGAAGCGTCTAAAGTATAACGAATTCCCGTCCACGAAATATAGTGGATCGAGAAAATTACTTGAAGTACGAGTGCCAGATACTTCCACGGCAGTCTACATCCCATATCATGAGCCACAGGCACCAAAGGTCAGCGAAGGTTTTAGGCTTTTACCATCAGATCAAGAATCAAGCGGATTCTCCAAGAACCGTCAACTTGACCTACGGTATATGTGGCATGAGCCTCTTGCAAATTTCGCCTCCGATTACACCGATGCAGGCTCAGACAGCGTTGCGCGAAAGATTACACGAAAGTTCAAATCAGATTCTATGACTATCGGAGAGCGGAAGCATTTCTTCATCTACAACCCAACCGATGGCATGAAAGCGGCGGCGAAGAATTTCTTCTCTGACATCTATCAGCTCCTAGACATGTCCGGATCAATTGATGACTGTCGACTTCACCCCACACCACCACAGTTCAACGGAAAAGCTGCGGGCACAATCTCCTTTGGCTTCAACTGGAGAGACGATTATGGTTCCCACGGGCTCTCCGTCAATTGGGGAACAATAGCTCTGGTTGTCTGCCAACAGCTGACACATGCTCAGATGGATGGGTTTATCAACAGGTCCTGGCAATTGAGTCACCTCTGCGGCAATTGGACTTGCTGCAACTGGAGGCACTTCACCGTGGAGAGTGGGCCTGTCAACTGCAGCCGGAACGGATGTTTCAACTCTCCTGCAAAATGCACCCACAATCCTCGATGCATGAAAGAGAAGAAACGTCAATTGCTAGTCACAGACTTCATTCGTAGCAACCTCAGCCTAGCTGTTACTTCCCTTGGAGCTGCCCTTTCCTACGACAATCTCCAGACTCTTGAGGCGCAAGAAAGTCGCCTAATGGAGGGATTCTGGGAGAATAGTAGACGTGGATCATGCGCATTCTGCGGACGTTCCGATAGCAAAGCTCACATCTGCTCGAGTCTGAGCTCCATTGCAGACTGTAGAGTCATGTTGAAGGCTCTCAGACTATGTTCGAAGCCAACAAGGGAGATTGGCGAAGCCATTGCCAATCTCGTCAAGATAAAAGAAGACTTAGAAAAGGGTACCGCGACTGAAGACAGAACGCTGATACATTGGCTAAGCGGCCCCGGCGAGGCTGACAGCTCGTTGGATCTGCCGCCAAACAAACACATGGGGCCAAAGCGTGCGTACGAGAAGCTGAAGAGCACAAGACAAAGGTTGGGGAGAAGATACTTTGATCTTCGGGCCAAGTGTCAGAAACCCGAAAGCACTATTAATGATGCTAAAATGCTTCCGGAAGCGAAGCTCTCCTACGAAAATGTGTTAGTAGCCATGAGGAATGCCGCACGAGAGTTGCAGACGTCTCGAAGAAGCATTGATTTCTGAAACTACTCTTCGCAGTTTCGTTTCGGAAAGTAGCAATTGTGTCTAATTTCTGCTTGGCGGCGTTGCCGCCCAATTTTCCTTGTCTCGGACGTTCTTTTCCAAAGCTTCTGGCGGTCCTCGCAAGAGAGGCCAAGCATCACTGGTAGGCAACGATAGCCATGGTATGGTCTTAGCACCGCAAACTAGGGATTTGGTCTCCTTCCGTGGCACTTGGCAAGCATCTTGGGTAGCTTTGAAGACACCCTCAAATTTCAGCGATGGAGATTGTTTGACGATGTGCAAAAGGTTTTTTGAAGATCGGCAGATGCAAGTTTCCTCGTTATTGCATATCAGGGAGCAATATATACTTTGAATAAAAATAACCGTGTTTACTCTTCCGCTCGCCTGATATGTGGAACACTGTTCTCTTCCAACTGTCCTCTGTCTGATTGCCCTATTTCCCATTTCGGCAACTACCATCTATTATTCTACACCAGCCAGCCCTTCCATCAGAATCCCTACTCTTCTCTCAGTAGCAACTCTGGATCTTGACATCATCGACATCCGTACGTTCCCAAAAACAAGATGATCGTCGTCTATCTATCCATTCTCGCCAAATCTTCCCCTGCACGAATCGCACATCTTTCATCTCCCCCCACCACCACCCTCTACGACCATTCCCCCATACACCAACCAAGCACCGTTTCAATACATTTCTCTCTCTCAAACCCTCTTGCCCACAAAGACAGCAAGATCGCTTTTCATGTTCCCATGTCCCATATAATGAATGCATGTACTCTACCGCTCGCTCGGTAATGGCGCGTGGGCTGTATCCTCTGTCTTTACTTCATCATCCCTAAGGTATTTATTCGTACTAGTCGCGACAAATACTTATACGTGCTAAAGCACGGTTTTGCCTCGAATGAAGAAGTCTCAGAGGAGTCCGCTGTAAAGGAGGCTTTGGTAAGTAAGGGTGTTTGTTATTCCAAGATAAATCGCTGTCTTGCAGTTGATTGTATCTACTTAGGTGATTGAGGGTTGCTTTTGCTGTAGCTGGTATTCCACGGAACTATTTTCGTGTCGTAGTTAGATACAATTATCCCATGGATTGGCAGCGTCCAAAACTCAGGGGGGGGTCCAAAATTATAACTTTTGGCCCCAAGCGCCAATCCTCCATGGGATAATTCCTCTTTTACTCCCCTAGTTCCTTCTGTAGCGATTCCCCGTTTTGCGGTATCAGGCACCAAATCTCTTTGAGGAGTGTAAACAGCGCCAGTCCAAACGTGGACTAGCGTCAAAACTAGGCCCGGGGAGTTCAGTAACCCGTTGAATGTGAGACAAACACTCTTCCTCCTTTCCAAATTGCGAAAACAGACAAACAGCACACTGCCCCTACCAGGCACGAGGACAAGCTCCGTCCACAGAGAGGATCTGGCTGAAGCGACTCTCTATCAAGGATTACAAGACTTGGCCCTTGCTGCTGCTCTCATTCGGCTTCAACCCTTCACACCCGCTTGAAGTCACCTTCCGCGTATCACCAACTTCCTCCGATCCTCACTTCGTTCCAAAATTCAAACAAAACCGAAGACCTCACCCTGATCGAGCTTTGCATGAAATGACCGACAAGAACCCTCTTTCAGATTCCTTCATCTATTACTCACGGTGGACAAGCTCGAATCTCTGACTCCCCTCTTCAGTAAACACAGTAGACGAGCTCGAAAGCAGTACATCCATCACGTACTATCTAGGAACACCTGGTTCCGGCTTGAATTCAATCGGGAGAAGCGGCCTCCAAAAACGATGTCGGTGTCACCAGCATGCTCTCAGGCCGTGGCGCTACCCGAGATCGTGGCTGCTATCCTGGACCAACTGCACGGTGCCAAAGCTCTCTTCGCAGCTCTGCTAGTCAATAGGCTGTGGGCAGCTGAAGCTACGAGACTGCTATGGCGTGTGGACCCTCCAGTCATGGGCCTCGCCCATATCAAAGACGCAGAGAGGCTCCAATATTATGCCGACCAGATAACTTCCTTGGATCTTTTGGGCGGCAAGGATGGATGGAAAAGCCGTTTCATATTATAAGGCCTACGTTTCCCTCGTTTAAACCAGGTAATCATGAAAGCACCTAGCAGCAAGGACGAGCAAATGTTCTTGCAATACTTGCAGCCCGAACTAAGGATACTCCAATGTGGTAGAGGGCCGGTATCAGACTTCTATTTGATGCAGATACAGGGACGGTGTCCTGCACTTCGAAGTCTGTCTCTGCGCTGTCAGCTCAGCACAATCACCGGAAACGGCCTCCTTCAATTCTTGAATGGTATGCCTTCGCTGACAACGATTCGTCTTGGCGGCCGCTGGAAATGCACCATATCTGACGAGGTCTTCTTTCACCTCGCTTCACGGCCAAATCTGGACACCTTGCAGATCTCAGCTCAAAATATTACGCCTAACCTCATCAAGAGGATGCAAAAAGCGGTTGACCAGCCGTTTCCCGGACTCTCTCACCTGTCATGCTTCTCGCAGAGCGAAGCTTTTCGTCAATTCAGCCGCCATCTAAGCAAACTCACGAACCTACATCTAGACTTGCTTGATATCGCCAGCAACACGTTTCACGACTTGTGTTCATGTACCAGTCTTGTCAGTCTTGCACTTGACTTTAGTTACTGCTCTCGCTTTGATGCCAACTCTCACATTCCCCCTGAAGGTCTCCTGGCCCTTGCCAAAAGTTGTACACACTTGCAGAGTCTCAGCGTGATGCACAGTTCACTTTCCGAACCGAATGATAGTGGTATCACCAATATCACCGACGATGTGATCAAGGAATTCGTAGCCCTGCTTCCTGGATTGAGCTGCTTCAGGCTCAGAATCAAGACCAATCTTACGCATCGCGTACTAAGAGTTCTTGGAGAAGGTTGCGCCAACTTGAAGATTTGCTCTATCGACGGGAAGCACTTGGACCTGCGACTACTTGGAGGCGATGGTCCAGTACTTTTCCCTCAGCTTGTGTGCCTAGAGATCGAGTCAACTGAAGAAAGTCTTTCGGCAGCTATGGCCGCAGAGATACTTCACCACCATGCACCACGCGTAAATAGGCTAGGTTTCGGAAAGTCTAGGAGGTTTGATTGGGAAGTCTATGAGAAGATGCAAGAATTGGAACGCCGGGATGAAGCCCGATCTCTCGGTCATATTCTATGATGAATATGAAACTTCCTGAGAAGCAGACAAGGAAGGGACAACTGTGAGCTTCTACAATAAAGGAATATCAGAAGATCTAGGCATGAGGTGTGGAGACACAGTCTATCCCTCTTGCAGGTGAAATTTTTGAGGCACACTACATACAAAGCCTGAGGTCTCGACCATGTATTGTTTCAAGCTTGCTAAAGATGCAAAGTCTGAGGCAGGCGCTGATGCCATCAGGCAATGATGGATTTAAAAGATAGTCTTTGTATCCAGCTGTTGTCGGCCAATGGTACGCAAATCCCAGCTCTCTGCCGTCCAACTTGATTTCAAAAGTCGCCTATCCTATCTCTTTCCTTCTATATTCGAATTGATCACCGATCGCAGCGGTTTCGTAGCTCTCTCATTGAGCCTTGGTCGCCTCCCGTACTCAGGACGTGCTTCCCGTAGATTCCGCCGCATACTACGATCCTCTCTCCTCCACTGCCAAATGTACCAACATCTTGGGCTCCTTCATCTTGTGATGCATACTGTCGCGAAAAACCCTCCTGTCGCTGCCATTCTAAGACTCGACGTCAGCCAACGCCATCATCCGACCCGCATATAAAGCCAACCACCCTCGGCATCGGCCGATGGGTCATTTTTGTAACCCCTTTCCGTGGCCTGGATGCCTCATACCCAGCCGTCCGATGAGTGATAAATGGTCATCTCGAGAATTTTTCTCATTCCCTGCCACTCCAAACCAGGTGATGAGTGCGACCTGCTCCCTCATGAAGTAAATGTCATGGATGGACGGAACAGAAGGGCTCTGGTGAATGTAGTCGCCGGGGCAGCATTAGTGATGCCTCTTGATGTAGTGGTGGGAGGCGGCTCTTTGGCCAGAGTGAAAGCGAGCTGGACCGTGTGAACAAGAAGAGCCGTGAGGGGACTGGACAACGACGTCGACGGTGATAGTGATGGCGGGAGCGGGAGCAGTGTTGTGAGGTCTTTAGACCTTCGAAAAGGGGCCGGAGAGAAGAGAACATTTTGGTGAGACCTTAAGGCTCTAACAATCTGGCTGAGAGGGTTGATATTGGAGACGATTGTGGATGATGATCGCTGTCTTCAAGCGGCACGGCAGGATCGAGTGTCTCTCACAACATCTGGACCCTCTCCCACAAGACTCGACTGGATTTGGGGACACCCCGCATAGTGCTCTCTTACGAAACTCATCATCCAACAAAGGATTGAAGTTTACTCTCAACTGGACTGGATGTTTGACGATTCTTCGATTGATGCTGCTTAGCAACGATAAAATGAATATAACCACGTCATTCGTCGAGGCTTGCAAAAAGAATCAGACAGTGGTAATTGCTGCAAGCGATTCGGCTTCGCTCTTCACGACCTTCTCCCAGGATGTCGTACCAAATAGAGATGCTCAAGCCTTGTGGCAAAATCCACTGGCTTTCTAGGCCTGTGATACCTGTGCAGCCCCAGGTGTGAAGATGCAATTTTGTGCACAGCGAGAATGTATTAGAAATCCAAGCTAGCGGTTTTGCAGCTAGGGTGATTCTGGTCCGGAACGAGGACCATGGACATAATAAAATAGATCCGCATGGGCCGCCTGGGCTGAACATAATGTCTGCACCGCCACCAGGGTTACAGGGAGATGAATTCGGAGCTAAAGTACCCGGGAACACGCCTGGTACGCCCAGACTTCTTCCCAGCTGCGGAACGGTCGCCGTACCGACGGCATGAGTCCCGGCGATCAAGGAAATAGAGACCCTGAGGGGCGAAATTATCCATCGTCCAATTAGAGGCCGTCTCCGCCGGCGGTTGCAGCGTCACACGGGTGTCTGCTACACCCAAAACAGCTGCCTCAGCCCCTGATATTTTCCCTGCAGCTGAGGAGCTTTCTCCTCTGTGACAGAGCTACCTCGTCATCTTGAAGACACACTTGATGCACTTATTGCATCGTCATGAAGCCACGAGAAAAAAGCCTGACGGATTTTGGGAATATAGAAACGCCCTGCTCTGCTGCTGTTTCATATCAACAGTAGAAACTTACCCCTAGATGTTGCAGCTGTGATCGCAATCGGTCGAACTCCAACAAAACAACATGTTTACAGACAAGATCATGAGTGGCCACAATGCCAAGACGACTCAAAGGATTGGAAAGAGAGATTGGGGCTCTGTTCTCGTTCCATGTCGATGAAACTTATCTTACGGTTGCAGAACTCCAAGAGAATTGTCAAACGAACGCTCAAACATGCAATTGCGTGTCACAATGCCTGTTTCGCCAGCGATCCAGTCCCAAAGCCTCCAAGCGAGAACTCGTTCATTTTGGTTCCTTTTCCATCTGTTCAACTCGATCCTGCACACCAATTGCACTCGCTACCCAAGACTCTCGCAATGATTAGCAAAGCATCTGTCTTCAGCGTCTAATCCGACTGGCTGAAACTGCCTGCTTTAACACATCCTCTTCGTATTCCGGACGGAAACAGCCGTTGCACTCTCGACAAGGCTGTCAGCCTTGCTCTCTACATGGCACATATCATGACTGTACTGGGAATAAGCTCACGGCTGCTACATATCTCCTACATGCTAGCCTATCAGAGAAACAGTTCCTGCTCCACACAAGGCGACGACACCCTCAACACTGTTTACATCAGCCCTGTTCCTTCTTCGTCGGAAAGGTTCCATCTCTTCGGTACTCGAGAGATGGGCCTATCATCCAAACCTCTTCAATGAAGAGTGGAGCTATTTCTCTGCAACATCCCGTTTTGCATGTGCAGGACCCAGTATGGCTGTGAAAATGATGGAGTGCTCATATTACATTTTGCTGAGTTACAATCTGCTGACATATAGTACTGCGAAGACCCCTGACGGACGCAAAGTTCAGAGAACCTTCCTCAAAGATACACACTCCTGCCGTGCCATGGCATACCCTTTCCCAGACCCTTCGGTCCTTCAGGAATCTCATCTAGACCCCGCCCGTTTATCGAACTGTGCCAGTGCGCGTTCATACCTCCCTCAACAAGGCCACCCATCTACTTTGCACTCTTCAGACCTTAGCAGCTTCATCACACTGAACACCTCCAATCTCGACAACTTGCATGCTCCTGGCACAATCGGTCTCAATGATGAAATGACTGCTTATTCCAAGAGCATAGAGAATCTACGCGGTCCAAATCCCTCGAACCTAAGCATCTCTCATGCTCCAGTCACAACAGAATTCTATATTACAGACCACCCTGTACCAGATCTGACGGCGTACAGCGGTGAGGACCCTCACTGCAACCATATACACCAATCGTTTTCAGATCCAATCCCTTTCAACGATGTTAGTATTCGAGAGGATGATAATTGGCGGAAGCAGCTCGAAGCAGAGGCACATGGACTCTTCCTTGAACCTCAGGAATTGGCCCGTGGGATAAACATCTCCACAGATGCAACACCAGTTACCGGCCTCGGTCCCCAAGGATTGAGCAATCCGAAACATCTTACTTCAAGCATTGGAAATTACAATGACGAGAACTTTCACTATACGGCTCGTCCACACCAACTCTCTCGTAACATCAGCAGTCGCAATAGCCTCGACCCTCCAAAGATCTCTGCTCCTTCACGTATCTCCAGTCATGACAATCTTTCGCCAGAGACCAATTTCAACTGCCTGGGGCCTTCAGGCATCTCTACCACTTCATATGTCTCAGCTCAACGGCATCTCGCTCCAAAGATGACCAATACCAATGGCCTCGGGCCTCCAAAGATCTCCTCTCATTCTTGTACTTCCACTCCTCGCTACCTCGCTCCAAACGTGGGCATTTCCAAATGCCTCAAAGCCTCAGGTGTCGCGACTTCTTCACACAGCTTCACGACACGCCGTTGTGCTCCGAACGTGACGAGATACAACAACCTTGGACCCTTGGGCAACTCTACTGCCGTGCAGATCGCCTCCAAGATCAGTAAATCCAATAGCTTCAAACCCTATGGCGTATTACCTTCACACCATCTCCTTTCAAAGGTGGAAAACTCGAGCAGCATCGACCCTTCAGACACCTCCACTCCATGCCGCCTGTTCAGCAACATGACCAATCTGGAAGGCCCCGAGCCTTCAGGCATTGCCACTCCATGTGCTCTCGTTTCAGAGACAATCAACCCCAAGAGTCCCGAGCCTCCGAACGTCTCCGTCAAGGACGAAGTTGACCCAGATGATGTTATTACTCTTTTTACGACTCTCAACGACGAACCCCCACAACCTTCAGAGCACTGTGATATCGACGACGTCAATGTTGACAACGCATCAGGAGTCAGCCACAGTCACGTTCCAGACGATTTGGAACCCCACCCCGGACAATGCCGCACAGGCCAAGCCGTCAGAGACACTAGTTCGGTCGAAGTACTCCAACCGCGGAGGTCACATGAACGACGAAGTAATTCCAACGTGTTGCCAGCAAGATTGGAACCGCGCCAGAAGGAGAAGGTAACCAGGAGTAGAATTTCCAAAGGCGTCCGCAAGAACGCCAGCACCAGTCCTCGAAGGGACGACCCCAAAAACCGGTACTTTTGCGCGGACCCGACCTGCCAGGTATCTCAAGGCAAGGCCTACAAGGGATTCGCAACACGCGAAGACATGGAGCGGCATCTGCGAACTCACAAAGACCCGAGATACCTCTGCCCATTGCCTCACCCGCCCGGCTGTCAAAACTCATTCAGTCGGAGTGATGGACTCGCACTGTAGGTCTCTCCACAGCATGAGATATATAGAATAGGTAAACAGAATGCTAATATCAATGCGTGTACAGTCACCTCAAGAAAAAGCATCCGGATATAAGTCACAATGACCCCAGGCGCGTCGCCATCCTAGCGCAGAAGCACGAGCATCCGAAGATTATGGAAGGTGTGAACACCATCGTTATCCATATGCATGACTAGACGCCGTCCAGTCCGGAGTTTGGGGTGCTCCATTTGGCGTTTGATATGGCTCAATACTGCCTTGACCTTGTCGGATGATACAAAATAAAAGTTAGCGGGACAACAGCCAAGAGTGATATTTCCTGCCCTCGGACTCCGAACAGATACCCATAGACTTCCTTACATCTCCGTCAGGGATAGTATTCACAACCCTGCAGCGATTCCTAATAAACCATAGAACAATTGGATTCCAATTAATTACCAAAAGAAGTCCACCACCGCACATCTGCTTTCCCATGTTGAAATGGTTCCCAGCCTCCTCCGGACCGTTGCCTTGCCAGCCACATAATTTAGTACTGTATATAGGGTTCGCTCCAGGGGAGCTTTGGGAGAATAATCAATCCATCCTTCACATCCCATCATCATATTTCAACATCCCATCCCTAACAATCACACACATGCAGAAACCCCTCTGCACTTCCTGATCCTCAAGACGACACCACAGCATAAGTAGCATCCAAGATTGCTTTCAAAGACTCTTCACCCCAGCATCCAAGATTGAAAGCCTCATTACCCCAGCACCAATCATTGAAAAAATCTCATTACCAATACCACACCCTATCGTATTTAAGTATCCAGCGGAGTGATATTCAGCCCATACTTATTACGTAAGCAGGCCTCCCTGATTGATCCTCAAGACACATGCGTCCAGAAAAGGTCATATTCGATCCCACGGTCCTTGAGATTGTTTGAACGGAAAAATATTGAGGTCTTAGTATCGTATCGTATCTTATCGTATCCAGCGGATGTGATATTTGGTTTCTTGGATGAGGGAATGAAATGAAATGGAATGAAATGGAATGAAATGGAATCAATGCGGGGTGTCCAGCGCTGGTTCGGCCGATCCCTTTTCAATTTTCTTTCATCCCTCATCCTTGTTATTCTCATCATCGCTCTTTCATCTCTCGCCCTTCCTTTTCCTCTTCATTTCATTTCGGTTTTTCATTTATCCCCCTTTTCGATTCCATCTTCTTTTTATCCACCCCCTTTTTCATTTTCTTTTTCATCCATCCATTTTTCATTCCCCTTTCCATTCATTCATTCATTCATTCATTCATTCATCACCTTTCATCGCTCTTTTCGTTTTTTTCATTCGTGTTTCTTCTCATTTCTTATCCATTCCCATTCCATCTCTCTTTATCCATCACCCTTCATCACTCTTCCCATCTCCCTTCCCATTTATCCACTTTCATTCGACCCTCATCCCATTCATGCTGCAAAAGAAAAGGCGAGAAAAGGCGAGGCGAGGCGGAGTGGGATACCGATAATCGATTTGAATACTCGATTCCGCCATGATGGATGCCTATGACGATTAAATAAAAGATTTATCATCATCATCATCATTATTATACAACATATAAAATAACTCATCGAGAAAAGAAGAGAGAGAGAGAGAGAGAGAGAGAGAGAGAGAGAGAGCGGGAAAACGGGAAGAGGGGGGGGGCGAGAGAGAGGGAAAGAAGGGTGGGTGAAAGGGACGTTGATCGTCTTTTCGACCTCTAGAGTAGAGTAAAAATTGAGGAAAGTCGAGTAGTAGAGTTGAACAAGGCGGTATAATGCATGCATAGGTCAACTCCAATGTTTCTGCGCTCTGGGCTAGGTTGGGTTGGGTTGGGTTGGGTTGGGCAGGGTAGGGTAGGGTAGGCTGGTGGAGAGGTGTGGTAATCCGTTTCGATGCGGTGGTTGAGGGGGAGGGAGGGAGTGAGCGTTGATTATTCGTCGGTGTTAGAGGGGAAGGGGGTGGAGAGAGAAAGGGGGGGGAGATAGGGATGGGGGGGGGAAAGGGAAGGAAGAGGATAGGAGTGAAGACGATTCGACTTGTAGGCTGTGGACAGTGAGGAAGGACTTGAAAAGCCAGAGGTAGATTTTTGATTCGTGCACATCATCTCCCGACCGCCGCTGTAAAAGCAGGGGGATTATGTATCTTTATCGCTTTTGGTGATGACCGACTCGGTATATGTACGTAGGTAAGGAAGAAGATGGTATCATATGTACATACACACACACACACACACATCACGCACATGCACATGCACATCGACTCCCTGGCAGCAATCCAAATGTCCAGCGAAGCCCGGATTGCTTTTCCAATCACACCCATCCCCTATTATACCTATAGGTCCCGAAATCCACATTCCCCTCTTCGCCGGCATAGTCTTCCCTTCGCGTCCCTTGCAGCGGCAGGTCGAAACTGTCGCTGTATTCCGGCTCCTCGTCTTTCGCCCACGTCACATTCTCCGGTTTCTCCACCTCGTGCCGCCGTTCTGATCTCCGGCCGAGACCTAGGGAACGTTGTCGTGGGCCTTGGGTTGGTCTTTGTGGAACATTTAATCTTGCACCGCCGTCACCATCACCGCGACTACCACTGTTTTCATGATGTCGATCGGCGGGAACTTTTGCTCCGATATCAGGACCTCGCGGTTGTCCATCCAGCTTATCCTGCGGTTTCGTGTTCCCCCACGGCCGTTTATACCAAGGTGTTTGAGAGGGCGGGGAGAACCAGGTCAATTGGCTCGCAGCCGTCTTTTCACTATCCAAGCTCTCACTGTCACGGCCTTGTCTGGCCTTCGCAATCCTCGCTCTCAGGAAGAGCACGAGGGGGCGCATTATAGGAGCACATGCGCCAATGATTGCGAAATTGACTTCCAAAATGCGGGTTAGGGCGTTTCCGACGCCGACCCAGGTGTAGTCGTCGGAGAGTATCTCCCAGGAGTAAGAGGTACGGACGATGCAGACGGTGCCGGTGATGACGCCGAGACCCATAAGGAGATTGAGGGCGATTTTGGTGCGGAATTTGAGGCGGGCGTTCCAAAGGAGGAGGACAGGGAAGGCGGCGCCGATGAAGTCTGTCATGATTGAGAAGACTGCAGCCGGTGAGCGATTGTTCCTGTTCATCTTCTCTTGACAAGGGCCCTTGTAGCGCGGAAAACCACAGTAGACTTACCACCCTGAACGATGATAATCTTCTCCACCGCCTTCTTGCTCATACAATACCCCGGCACCACCTCCTCTACTGTCTCCCAATTCTTCTGCAATGGTATACACTGAAATATAAATAGTAGCGTCAACGGCACATGTGTGACCACCAAAAACCCAATCAGTCCAAAGAGAAACCATCGCCATCGCTCAAATTTCGATATTCGTAATAGGAAAAGGCAGATTGAGATTTTGGAGAGAGCGAGAGTGATGAAGACTTGGATCCAGTCGAGGAAATTGTATTTGAGGAAACCTTCGTAATGGTCCGGAGGAAGATATTGTACGTGGCGGCCGAGGCCGTAGTCTACTTCGACCATGACGAAGCCCATGCCCACTGCATTGATCAACTGTTTCCCACAATAGCAGCCATCAGCCACGATTCTTCCCGAAGCCTCCAAGTCCCTTTTCCTCATGGTGGAGAAACGTTGTAGGTAGAAGTGCTCACCTGCGTCAGGCCAATAACGGCATCGTCCCAGCCGAAATTGTGCGTGATCCATGCCCTGGTACACAATCTCAAACACACCAGTATAGTGGCGGGACCAAAGATGGCCCAATTGATGGCAATGAGCATAGGACCAAGGTTCCTGTCGCCGGTGGAAGGGATTATCTCTGCTTTGTCCATTGCAGCGGCAGCAGCGTACAGTTATTCAGCGACACTGCGAGCTGTGAAAGCGGCCGCCGTACAATCATCGCTTGAGAGTTGGGAGGGGTCTTGTCGCAATGGTGCTGAAAGGGTTCAAGGTAGCAGCGTTGATGTGTATGTAATGATGGGCGTTGAGAAAGTGGGCAAGGTGTAGATGCAAGTGCATGACTTGGAGGTAGGACTCTTCGGTTGGACTCTACCGACCTGGACTCGGGGATGGACGTGCTAAAACAGCGCCATGTCGATCTTTCTCCGCCGGACCTTTTTTGTAGCTTCGAATCTTATTCGATAAACCTTCTACTTCTCCGTAGTTCATTTACCGACCAAGTCCGCCTTTTCGTCCCCTGATCCCATCACTCGAGAGTCAAGCAATGGAAAATTCGCGAAACACGCGTCTTGGCCTTGAAGTTGGCTTTCGCCGGAAGACCGGCAGGAATGGGAGCATCGCCATCCTATAATTATAATTATCGACCTGGGACATATTGGCCCACAGATAATCCAATTCGAGCCAAGCAGAAATGAGAAGACCTTTTTTTTGTGAAAGTGTGAAACGAGAGGGTGTGCTCGAACCGCCGCATCCCCGCATTTTACCAAATTTATTCTCCGAAAACGAGGAAAAGACAGATGAGGGCGATGAAAGAGGGTCCGAGGCTTTTTGGGCATATACCCGCGCGAATGGCACGTGGCTCGCTTATGCAGTATACACGTCTTTTCCTAAGCGAGCTACCGATCGATGACGTCGTCTAGCTTCGTTCGGCAATCGGGAGGATGCAGGTCTCGGTGTCAGATAGTCAGACAGACAATCGCTTTCTCTAGAGTACTGTCTACCATAACTACGACACGACACCTAGATCATTTTCATCAACAAGGAATGGATTGGAACCACCATCTAGTACTCCTCCCTCGTCCCATCCTTCGCACTGCGAAATATAGCCTCCACTAGCTTATGCCTCTTGACCGCCTCATCGAAATCGACCATATCCTTATTCCCTTCCGCAAACGCTTCATACACCTCTCCAATTCCCCCAAATGGCCCCTTCTCAAACTCAACCTCCTCCCACTTCCCCCCTCCTCCGCTTAATTTTGCATACAGATTTTCGTCTTCCTCCCCACTGCCTTTCTCCCCTGCTGGCGCGAATCGAGACAAAGTATGCGGAGCCATCGCGATGAATTGGCCTGGACTTTCAAATTTCAACGAACCCTTCTCGCCGGAGATGATCCATTCAAAGTGTCCAGGCGTGGCTTCGGTCGTGGACGAAGAGACAAAGCTGATGGTAGCACCGCTCTCGAGCACGCCGTGGATTGAGATGGAATCTGCAATAGTGCTCTTGACCGGCTCACCCTTCGAGCCATCGGCTTGAACAAAGCGAAGCTCTGGGAAAGTGGTCGCAGTGGTCGCGTTGAAAGACTTGAACTCGCCAAGGAGGTAGAGAACAGGATCCAGCGCATGAATCGTAGGGATCGTCACCAGGTTCGCTCCGCTCTTGGGGTCGTTGAGATAACTGTTCTTGACAGGAAAATTCACCAACAGGCTACTCGAGCTAATCAAAGTGGTCCCGATGATACGGCCGAGAGTACCGGAGTCGATGATTGATTTCGCTTTCTGGACGCTGGGAAGGAGTCGCGCTTGCAGACCGACGGCGGTTTTGACGCCTTGCTTCTTCGCTAGGGCGGCGAGCTCTTCTGCTTCTTGGAGGCCGTTGCCCAGGGGCCATTCGACGAAGACGGATTTTTTGGCATGCAGAGCTGGCAGGGCGAGTTGTTTGTGGTAGGGTGTCTGTGGATTTGAAGTCAGCTTGCTTTGCTCATTACCCTCATGCACTGTCTAGTCAAGGTGAGCATAAGCCGTTTCGTAGGCTCGCAGCCCTATTGTCTCATACTTTGAACGTGTGTCAAAGCTGCAAATGCCACCCTTGACGGGCCAGTTGCCGTCCACTCAATCACATATCCATCTGTCCTCCCTAGACACTAGACGAAATGAACTGACATACCTTAACGCTCACAACAACCAAATCAACATCTTTATCATCAGCAATAGCCTGAGGGTTGCTATACGCCTTGTCCGCTGAAATGCCTTGGGCCTCAGCAGCCTTCTTCGCCGTTTCAGGCGATGAGGTGCTGACAGCTACAAGTTTGAATTTCTCATTCAATGGAGACGACTTGAGAGGCGCAGAATGAGCGCTAGTAGCCCAAGCGGATTGGTCTGCGGAGAGTCCGATGATGCCCACGCCGATAGGTGCCATTGTGTTTCCGGGGGGAAATGTTGGATGTTGGAGTAGGCTGTGGATGGTGGAAGTTTGTAAGGAGGTGTAGACGTATTTTTGTAGAGGTACAGTCGATGCGGACTGAAACAATACTCCTTCTGTTGCGTTGAGGCATGTGGATTTTATATCCAATGTTTTAGAACACCGGGAGCCGGTTGGACTTGAATCCGAGGACCCTGGATTACAAATGATTGGCGTTGGATCTTAAGTAATCAACGAAGCATCCGTCAGCAACATCGCGCAATCATCCTCAATAAAAGTCGGACGATTCTGTTTGTCCGACTGCAGGCAACAGCTGGACAAAAGCATGATCGGGCCAAATGGTGTACGCTCGGCACACAACTTCCCTTCTATCCGTAAACTTGGGGGAAAGGATCGGTGATGCAGGAAAGATTTTAGGGCGCAATGATAGAGCGCAACGCAAAGACGGCTGGAAAGAAAAGGGGTACCTACTTAAAGTAGGTATGAACGAATGTTTAACGGGCTTCAGCCTATCAATTGACCTTTCGAAGATGGAAGAGCAATCAAACACATCAACTTTGCATGTTGTTGAGGTACCTTCAGACAAGCCAAGGTTCCAAAAACAGGACGACAGAGGCGAAATTGCCCAATTGCGTTGCGTGAAGTCTTCACGTCTCGAAGACAGCTGGGCAGGAGCTTATAGATTGCTTTTGCGCTCATAGCCTCTTCAAAGGAGGTGTGGTTTCGTCTCAAGAAATCCGCACCTGTCAAATCTCTTTTCGACCACGACGAGGCCGTAGCAGATGCTGTGCAGGTTATTGCAGGACACTCCTCTTGCACTCAGCATTGCTCTTGCTTCACAGCAAAACATAATGGCCTTGGCTAAATTGGAAGCTGCAATGCGTCAAGGATACTGACGCTATCCATTGCAACATGAACGGAATAAATCCCAAAGCGCCCGCTTGTTCAGATATGATCCCTCACATGGCGTAGCGGAGCACATAACGAGAAAGAATTGGCACCACGTCTTCATAAGAACGGTCTCAACCCTGTGTTGTCACCCACAAACAATATCCAGCCCCAGCGACAGCTATCTCCAAAGCCCGGTGTGAATGATCCGGCACAGGTTCTCCCAATGTCACCAATTAAGCCTCAAGAAAGCCCGAAACCGTTGAAGCCCACTAACCCAGCAGATGTCTGGCTTCCAAAAAAAGCCAGTACGTATGCCTCATCCCTTTACTCTATCTAAAATCTTCTAACCGCGCAATTCAGTACTCAAAATCATGAGCACCGCTCTGCCTGCCGACGCCAGCATTTCAGAAGAGGCGACAGAAATGATGGAAAAGTGCGCGTTGGGTTTTATACAGACCCTCACCCACGAAGGTATCAAACCCACTCCATGTGCGCCACACCTATACGTCCCGTTGAACTAATACATTTCCCCCCTTTACAGCCGCAGAAAACGCGTCGAAGGAAAAAACCCGTCGCAAGGTGATTTACCTTGGCCACATCCTCCCAGTGATGGAATCAAACGGCTTCAAAAACCACGCTGAGGCTCTCCGAGCATATATGAAAGGCTACTGGGATCAACAACAAAACTATGAAAATGGCTTAAGGGAAAACATGCACCACGGAGTTGCAATTCCAGAACCGGAAGACGAGGATATGGGGAATGCGGCCGTTCAAGACCAGCAGGCACGGCAATACTGCCACTCGAGCGGCCCTGCAATGGAACCCCCCGACTGGCCCTATCGTTTCCCTAGCCAGCGGTGACGACTTCCTGGTCGCGCTCGTGGCTTCTTCTGCCGAGGCACCACGAACCGTAAGAACTCGGAGCCTTCTCCAACTCTACCTCGGACAGCCTCATCCCGAATCTCGCATAACAAACAGCCTTGACCTTATCCCCCGCTGTCCGTGCCATGCCATCACCGTCACGCACCCCGAGGCTATTCATTCATCTACGATCCCCGTCGTCAACACCACATCCTTTGAAAGCATGCCATTTTCTAGTTCAAGGGGGAATTGCTGCGGATCCAAGGAGGATCAGAGCCAATGACAACGAGCCGTTTGGGCTGGTGGCTCACGCAAACGGGGCGGAAGAAATTATCATCTTTAGCTAGACAGCAGCATCCTTACAAGATTCTCCTCTCGCACAAAATGATTCTACGTATCTCACATGCATTCGGCGCGTCCGGCCAGAACACACTCCCGCCCTGTTTACCCCCACCCGCATGAACCCGCCCCAAAAGCAGTGACGCAAGAAGCCCAAAACTTTCCCCCATGCCTTGGGCTATACTAGCACACCCATCTCATCCCTCGTATCGACAGCACGCCACGCCACGCCATGGAACGGCCCCCAAGCAGCACTACGCACACTGCCGAACCCTTTCCTTTCCAAATCCCCCCACAAGCCCAGCCCCGAGTCAAACACCCTAATCACAAAAAAAAAATCTCCAGCCACGACGACCGGCGTACTCGTACGCCGACATTTCCGAAACCAATCTGTCGCTACTATACAGGCCCCACTCCTTGACTAACATGACAACCTCTTGAAATCCAGCCCAGCCCAGCCCAGCCCAGCCCAGCCCTGGCGGGTATGTATGTAGTACTGATCAAGAGTCTCCGCAAAAAAAAGATACATAGGCGTTTGCAATAGGGTCTAGGGACGTGCTACGTAGGCGAGAGAGTCTGTGTTTTTGGAAGGAGGTTTTGGATGGATTGGGAGCAAGTATCATCAGGCGTGAAGGTGGTAAGGCAAGGCAAGGCAAGGCAAGGCGAGGCAAGGCAAGGCAGGGCGGATTCATTGACGGCAAATATTTGTATCTCATAGGAATTTCCATCAACGATGATCTACGAGAAGGAAAGGAAGAAAGAAAAAAAGAAAGAAAGGAAGAAAGGAACGGTCAAACGCCGACAGCATATGAGACATACTGTTGAGAAGGTAGGTAGCAGACCATCCACCTTCGAAAAAATGACGCTCCCGCTCCACCGCTTGACAACCCCCTTCGTCGCGAAGATCGAATTGAGGACGGACTCGCGATACACACGTTGATTTGACCCGGTGCATGGAAAGAGCCCAGCGTCGCGACAACAGTTTTGACCATGCCTTCTCCGCCTCTGCTAGAGGATTGTATTCGAAAAGCCACCTCTGAAACACAGGATCGGCCCAACGATTTGAATAACCCTCTGAGGGCGGGTCTTGCTGCAGCTGTCGGTCTCTTTTCCTTTGTGTTGGTCCATCTGGCATGTGAAGGATGTATCCGCCGGCAGTGCTGTTGTTTACTATTCTACTCGCGCGGGATTTTCGAAGCTGCTCATAGGTGATTAGAACATCCCGAAGCTGACTCTTATGTTGGAGGGTGCCGATTAGCTCCCCCAGAACAGCAGCGTCCTCCACCGCTTGCGCTGCGCCTTGAGCCCTAGACCACCGATAATGTCAGCGATGTGGGTCCGGAGATGCTTGCATTCTTGGGAGACGCTCACAAATAGGGTACCATGGCATGACAGGCGTCGCCGAGTAGGGTCAAGTCATAATGAGGATGAAGCCACGTGTCCATCTCACAGCTGGTGTGTAGATCCCACTTTCTAATTTCCTTCGCAATACCCAGGAGCATTCTGAGGCGTTGATCCCACAGGGTCAAAACTCTCTCATATCCTCAATACGGTCGAGATGAGTTCTACAAATGAATACAAAAGTGTACAGTCCCGTCCCCTTGAGCACGTAGCTTACCACGTGCGCTCTAGGTCCCATCCAGGCATTGATATTGGGACTTTCTAGCAGGGGAACCAGGTTTTCATGCTGCCTTATATTTTCTCCTTTGATAGTAACCCGATATGCTATATCACCAGTTATGCGTAAGGTGCCCGATTGTACCTCGGTCCTGCAGATCGAATGAAGCCCATCGCCACCGATAATGGCATCAGCATGAAGCTCCACGTCTCCAGACGCTGACGAAACGTACAGGTTCGAGAGTGTATCTTTACTGACGGAACAGCCCAGCAAGATGTCGACTTCCATGCTGTCCGCTTTCGCAGCTAAGACTTCCTGAAAATTGGCCCGGTGGATTAAAAGCCATAGCGCGCCATACGTGTCTTCCATAAGTGGCACGAGGTCTAGTCTTGAGAGTGTTATACCATCCTGATAAGAACGTAATTGGGGGCTGTCGGGTTGAATCGAGTCGGACCTGACAGCATCGAGCACGTCCAATTGCTTCAAGAATGCGCGTGGAATTAGGCGGGATTTCGATGCCAGCACCAATCTGGACGTCTTCTTTAGTGTTTGGACGATATAGCGCACAGGTGAGTTACTTCGCTGAACTCCGCAGCTAACTCCATTATAGTCACTTTGTAACCGGCCTTGCTAATAGCCGTGGCTGTGGCGAGACCCCCCAGACCAGCCCCAATGATGACAACATGGCACTCGCGAGCCTCCATAAATGGGACAGGCGAAAGAAAAATGCAGCGGTCGTGGTTGTACTATAGTCGCCTTCATGAACATTTCTCGATCGAACAATCGGCTCACTTCAGGGCGAGATGCATGCATGACTTGCACGAGTCAATGACACTTCGAAAGCGGCGCAAGCGACTGCAAGCAAGCACCGTGAGAACCAGAAACAATGATTGATAGCGTGTTCTACGTACCATCACCAAGGTCCTTTTTTAAGGTCCTTTTTTCAGGGATCAAAGCTCCAAAAGCATCATTTCTGTAAGGAATTTCAGTCTTGCGAGCCCAAATTCAAGCATCTTCGCATCTATTAACAAGATCTGATGGGCCTCCAAATTTCCTTATCTCCTAAACCCGAACTCTGTTCTTAGCAATCACCAGGTTAGGGTTAGGGTAGACACGACCCCATCCTTATCTAGGTGTCTTGGCAGGCGCGACGACCTTATCTATTCGACGTCTGCGCACACATACTGCCTGCCTCTTGTTATAAACAGTTTGAATCCTCGTCGCTAGGAACAAAGCATATACGTAGACAATCGCTAGTCTTCAAAGCTCTATTATATACGTTGCAAGGCGCTACGACATCTTTGCAACCAACGTTTGGACGGCGACTCTATCTGATCTTGGCGCAACACTGTCCAAAGCACCAGTGCCTTGTCTATATCGCCTACTTCAGTCCGCTCGACGCCCTTGAATTGGAACGCTGGAAGGTCCTCGAAAGCGACGATCCTTGACTACTTGCCTCCATGCATCAACGAATCTTCATTTGGCCCGTCTTTCTTGCCGGCTTGGTGCTCTCTCAATATTTTCCGCCTACCCCTGAAGGCCTGTCCCAGCTGCGGTCCAAATTCCATCCTGGAGTTACCATTTCATTTAAAGAAGTAAGCTGGTTCGATTTTCGGCTCTTTTCAGGGACGTGTGGCTTCTTTCAACCATGCACTTGCTAGATCGAAGCGCATATGCTGTGTATTTCTCGATTCTCAGCTTAGCTAACTCTGAGTACCGGTAGTCGGGCTTATGTGAGACTACCGAGGGGGTGAAATCATATAGTGGATACGTTCATCTTCCTCCTGACTTTCTTGATCGAGAGTCTCAGAACTATCCAATCAATACGTCAGACAAACAATGTATCCATTTCGCAACTTACTGATCCAAAATCAGGTTCTTCTGGTTTTTCGAATCTCGAAAGGATCCTGCCAACGCGCCCCTCTCCATGTGGATGAATGGCGGCGCAGGGGCGTCGTCTATGATTGGTGCCTTGCAAGAGAATGGGCCTTGTTTCGTGGAAGGTGACTCGAACACCACGTATTTGAATCCCTACTCGTGGAACAACGAAGTCAATATGCTATATATAGATCAGCCAGTGCAGGTCGGATACTCCTATGATGTGCCCACCAACGTGACGGTGTCCGCCAATTCGGGCGAGGTTACTGCTCAAGATTTTTCAAGTCAAGTCCCGGAACAGAACAACACCCTCCTCGTTGGCACGTTGTCCAGCCAAAATTTGACGTCTACAGCCAACGCTACTCAACGTGCTGCCCATGCGCTGTGGCACTTCGCCCAGATTTGGTTCGAGGAATTCCCCCATTATAAGCCCGTCGATGAGAAGATCAGCATATGGACAGAATCATATGGAGGAATCTATGGACCAGCATTCGCCGCCCTCTTCGAAGAACAGAACCAAAAGATCAAGAATGGCACAATAAAAGGTCCTGGTGCCCATTATCTACGCCTCGACACTTTAGGTATCGTTAATGGCTGCGTCGACTATCTTATTAATTTACCGTCGTACCCCAGCTTCTCGTACAACAACACCTACGGAATACAAGCGATCAATCAATCCGTTTATGACAAGGCCATGCACGAATGGAAGAAGCCGGGTGGGCCTAGAGATAGCATACTCGATTGTCGAGCAGCAGCTGAAGATCCCGACAACTACGCTGACCAGAGCAATGAGATCTGTGCAAAAGCTGCAGAATACGCCCGGCCGGAGATGGAGGGACCGTTCCTAAATTTCTCCGGTCGAGGTCGATTTGACATTACGCACCCATCACAAGATCCATTTCCACCACCATATTTCCTAGGTTTCCTCAATCAAAACTGGGTCCAACAAGCTCTCGGTGTCCCTTTGAATTTTACCATGCAATCATTCACTGTGCATGAAGACTTTGTAAAAACGGGGGACTTTGTTCGTGGAGGTGCCATCACAGAACTTGCATATGTGCTAGACAGCGGGATCAAAGTTGCTCTGGTCTATGGAGATCGAGATTTCGCCTGCAACTGGGTTGGTGGCGAAGAGATATCCCAAAAAATCAATCACACTTCGAGCAAGGATTTCGCTGTGGCAGGCTACGCTCCGATCCACGTTAACGAGTCATACATCGGAGGCCAAGTACGCCAGCATGGCAACCTCTCGTTCTCAAGAGTCTATCAGTCTGGTCACATGGTGCCAGCTTACCAGCCCGAAACAGCCTATGAGATCTTTATGCGTGTGATGTTCAACAAGGACGTCGCGACCGGGACGATCGAGTCATCTGACGACTACGGCACCATTGGACCGTCGACCACCTGGCACATAAAGAACGAAGTCTTCCCAGCCCCGCAACCTGTATGCTATATCCTGGATGCAGGCAGCAGCTGCACGGAGGATCAATGGGCTCTGGTAGAGGGTGGAACTGCCGTTGTCAAGGATTACATTGTTGTCGGCACGGAAGAGGCGGAGAGGAAGAGCTCTGTCTCAGAACCGGTGTTCTCCGACGCATCTTGGTCAGAAGAGCGACTTCAACAGGCACTGAACGGCCCTCTCTGATGAGGCTTCGAAGACAAAGTGGACCCATCGATACGTGCACGCGGTGCTCAAATCAGCAGCGTGCAATTGATGGAGACATCGACCTTGGTGGTGGGTAAAGGCGCAGGAAGCCCCGGAGACTGGTGCGTCTCTGCGGGAGGCAAAGCCATAGAACGATATGTTTCATCGAAACCTACAATAGACTGTGAATCGTGCATATCCGTTGCAGTCCAAATTAAGTCATCGAGACATACGTTCAGCCTTCAGCTCGGCGTATGGCCCAATTTGATTCCCCACCCCCATCCATCCATCCACCCATCCATCCAGCCCATTCGATACCGAGTCCGTAAGACCGACCCCATCCCACTTCCTAGCTAGACAAAGCCCCAGCACGGAAGGTTTTTTTTTGGTTTTTTTTGGGGATGCAGGGACTCAATTCGCATCGATATGAAAATGTCCAAGCAGCTCAATATACTCTTCATGAATATCATAATGAAATTCGCTCTCCCAAAAAGGAATTTTCATCCCGGCATGGTTGAACTAATGTATGTCTGCATGGATGAATGTCTCTGGCTCGTGTTGTGGAAACGGGTGGTTATGCACGCACTCACTCACTCACTCACTTTATCCATATCTCCCCAATTCCATCTCCGTCTCCAACTTCAATTCCATCTCCCTCTCTCCCCAAAAATGTTCATCTTCTTCATCTTTTTTCTTTTTTCTTCTCTTCTCTCTTCTTCTCTTTTCTCCTTTTCTTTCCTCTCCTCTCCTCTCCCCATCTCATCTATTCCAATACTAATAACTAACCAACCAGTTATAGTTCCCGTATCAATCCCACCGCATACCCATTGAGACTACTAAATCCACAAAAACTGACCCAAGACTGAACTGAACTGAACTCCGCTAGAGAGAAAGACGTGATTAGTAGTCAAAGTGAAAGTGAGTCGAGTTTAGAGAAATAACAAATGTCCTCATTCCAAAGCAGGAGAAAATTGAACAAAGTCTCGCCCGATATGTTCACCCGCTTAAGAAAATTCGTCCTCATGACGCGGTTTCCATTCCATCCTATCTACTTTATACTGCGCCTCTAGCTTCCGTACCGCACCGCCGTCCATATCCAAACCCACACCCGCACAATCCCAACCATACAATCCCAACCACAAACCGACGGACCGCCCACTGCCAACTCAGACCTCAGACCTCCGACCCCCTGGTCACCAAGAAGTATAAAACCAGACACCGCTCCCCCATTACCTCCCCCCATTTCCGCTCCCCCATTAATTACCCCCCCCCTCCGCTGATCCCCCCCAAAGTAAAGTCATGAAACCATCTCACCTCCTCGATACCACCTCATCAAACCAAACCAAACCAAAACAAACATTCCCCACCAGCAGCAGCAGCAGCAGCAGTACATAACCGACCTGATCTCTCTCTCGAGAAAAATGTGAGCGGATAAACCTGTCGATTCTCTCTCCAGAATACAAGTAAAAACTTCCATTGTTTCAATTTTAATATATTTGCCTTTGTCAGATCAGGTTGGATCTGCCTGCCTTTTCGGAGGAGGAGCCAAGGAAGGGGTCCGTCCGATCAAACATTCAATTCAACACCCGGGGTTCCCCGTCAAGCGTATCGATGGCGAAAAATTTACGAAAATTTCCCATCTCTGCCATTTCAACAACAACTAAAACCCACACACATCCCTTCAGATCTCCTCCCATGCTCCAATTTACAATTTTCCCGTCTTCGCCATTTGGTGTCTGGAAGCATGCATGCATGCATGCTTTTGGGTCTCCTGGGATCGATTGACGGTGTTTCTTGCGGTCTTTGATACTAGAACCACGCATCCGTTTGTATCTAAAATCTCCCGGGGTCGATTGAAGGGTTTCTGTCTTCGCCATCTAATACTAAAACCACGCATCCATTTATATCTAAAATCCCCTATGCTCAAACTACAATTTCCCGTTTTCTATGTTTGCCATCTAACGCTTCACCCACGCACCCTTCATATCTCCTATCACCATATGCTCAATTTACAATTTCCCATCTTTGCCATTTCCCATCTTTGCCGTTTCCCATCTTTGCCGTTTCCCATCTTTGCCATTTCCCAGCTTTGCCATTTCCCGTCTTTGCCATTTCCCATCTTTGCCATTTGCCATTTACCATCTACCATTCAACACTGCACCCTCGCATTCATTTCGATCTCTCTCCGAGGATAGATAGATCGAACGATCTGAGCAGGCACCCAGGAAGGGATGGATGTGGATCGGATTGTTTCTGTTTCAGTTTCAGCGACCGGGGGGTTTTTGAGGGAGGGAAGGCTGGCGAGAGACGCTTTTGTGGGGTTGGGAGGATTGGATGCATGAGTATGTTGCATCTTCATCGCGGTTGCAACAGCAACACCACAAGTCGCCAAAAGGACTGTTTGAGTCGGCGGAAAGAAATGGACATCTATGCTCTGTTCGTCTCGTCATTCCAGGCCTTTAATCAATTTTCCGGGCTTGAGATGTATATTTCTGGCAAACAACGTCACTTCCCTGATAATTAATCTGGACCACTAAGGACAAATGAGATTGCTCAAAAGGCCTCACGGCCAAAATTACTGAACTTGGAAATGATGAAGCTGGGCGGTGTGCAAGCTCCGAGCGTCAGGTTTCAAGCAAATGATCAAATCTATTTCAGGCTATCGTATACAACTCCTCGTCAACAAGGCCGCCTCTCGTTCGTATCTAAAAGTTGAAGCCTCAAGTCTGCCAGCAGTAAAGCATGAACCCGTCCCCTTGATAAGCATCGCCAGATTCGTCAGACCTCGATGCGAACTTGGTCTTGATCCATCTCATTCCATGATGACCTTGTTAAAAGTGAAAGAAGGCATTAAACATTCACGACGAGGAAACCCATATCTGCCTAGGCTACATCCCCAGAATATGGCCAGAAGATCGGCCGCTGCCTTGAGGCATATACGTAGCGCATGCCGGTCATAAGAATAGTGGACGCTGTCAAGGTGGAACTCAAACAAAGTCGACCTCAGCGGTGACGATCTGGTACTCGCTAGTAAGTGTCGATGGATCCAGACCAGTCGGAGAAGTCCAGCTCAGCAGTATCTTCGTGCCACCGTTGATGATGTCGTTGGAGCCGTAGTAACCCAGGTGAGCTCCGCCAGAATAGATGTACTTCCCACTCAATCCAGGATTTGCTTTGAAAAGAAGTTGTTGCTCCGACCAACTGTACTTGAGGATATTCTCAACGTAGTCGGAGGATGAGTCTCCTCCGGGCGCAAATGGCGGAAGTATGCCCTGATCTGCTTCAAGGTAGCGATAGTAGAAGGTGCTGTCGGCGTAGACAGTCATGTAAACGATGATGAATGTCAGATGCCGAGGGGAATAGAAGACATCGATGTCCATGAAAGCACCTTCGATGAAGTAGGCCGTAGATGATGAAGACGGCATATCACTGCTCCAAGCGCTGCCACTCCAGTACTCAAACTTTTCATAGGTCAGCATGTTATCTGGATAGTGAGCACCGAGGAACCTACCGAGTCACGATCACCCACAGCGCCAGCCGGTGTTCTCGCCACAAGAAGGCCACCAGCCATGTTACCAAAGAGATAGACGTTTCCATCGTCCCCACCAATACCAGAAGCACCCCAAGAGCGGAGGCCTCCCACACAGCCCCATTCTACCTCATCTTGGTCAAAGATCTTGTTCACAGTACGTTCGGCCACTGGACCACCCTTGCCACCGGCGGTGATTGTCAGGAGTGTTGAACCGGTGTAAGTGAACACTGCAGCTTTAGTGGCCATGTTGACGTTGTCGTATACGATTGGCGCGTAGATGATGGCTGTCGTTGCATCAAGAGGGATGATAGATGATTCAGGCCAGATCGCATATCGCTGACCGTTGCCTTGCAAGGCTTCATTGTACGCCATTTCGCCTGTTGTCAAAGGTGCAAAACCGCGCATCCGGCCAACGTTGTCGCTCCATTCCCCAATTCCGTCCTGTAGCTCTAGGGCCTTCCCACTCAAGCCATTCATACCGACGTCGATGGCCACAGAGCTTGAAATGAACCCGAGGAAATTGCCATTTATTGTGGAGGCAGGAGGCGAGTATGAGCCTGTATCACAAAAGACGAATAAATGTTCACCATTGAGCATTCCTCCTTTACCACCGTCTCGAGATAGATGAGGGGTATCAGTCAAGGCATTGAGGTAGGATTGTGTTGAGATGTTGACTTCAAGAGCGCCGGTTTCTGGCGAGACGGGATAGCTGGTGGAGAGATCACCGTTGACTCCAGTGGTGAGTAGGGTCTTAGCAAGCGTTATGCCTGTAGGTGCTTCAACGTCAAGATACTGCGATGAGGGTACGTTTTGACTTGGACCGTGTAAGTGGGAGCCTGCAACCTTTGGCGCTATGATAGAGTCACCCGATGCGTATGTGACTCCAGGGCTAGATACACTCGATGCAGAAATCGTAGCAGCTGTGGACGATGAAGAAGAGGTAATTGTTGAAGTTGAGCTGGTTGTAGCTGAGGACGAAGCGTAGCCTATACGGATTGCACCCTGAAGTTTCAGGATCGAGGGGGTCGGATTGTCGATCGAAGACTTCAAGTAACAATCATTGGCGTCTTCGCTTCGGCTGGCAATGAACAACGCGGCCACGCATTCGACATGGTGAGCATTAAAATTGTATGCATCGCACTTCTGGACACAACCGGCAAAGCTATCAACCAGTTGAAAAGGGTAGTCATCATGTGGGAAATCGATATTGCAGATGATCTGGTAGACAATACCGGCGTCGGATATGTAAGCTGTACCATTGCCAGCTGGGCATACTGAGGTACCAGTGGCACTTGAAGCTATTGAGGACGCGGTAAGAGTTGGATTCGAGAAGCCTCCAAGGACGAAGGTCTGATAGCCGTCATCCTGTCTAGGGGAAAGAGCTTTGCGGTCTGGATAAAATCTGGAGGCGTCGAAGGCTGGGAGGGAGTTGGCTTCAGCTTCATTGTCCGAAGCGTTCTTCAAGTCACCTTGAACTTCGAGCCCAGCTTTCCTCAGAGGGATAGCAGCAGGTGCAATGTCTGCAAGAGAGAGCAGGTCAGCTTCATCGTCAGCGGTAGGTCAGCCAGTACGTACCTCTTATTCTTGCGAACATTGTGCCCGTAGAAACTGGGCCCAACTCGGCAATTGGAGCTGCTTCATCTTTGCCAGAAGTTCGCGAGGTACGATAGCGGTTTCGACGACGGCTCGGAAGACTAACCGACTGGCTATCTTGGACTTCCAAGGCTTGGAGCTGTAACTGTGGGACGGGTGTTGGACGCGTGCAAGGATTCGAATAATGTGTTGTATTCGTAGGATCATAGTCCCCACCAAAGCAATCAGGCCCACGAGCAATGCCAGTAGCCGTAGGGAGGACTGCAACGGAGTCTGGAGGGTGAATTAGTAAGGCAACCCCAGATCGGCAGTGGTGGGGCTTACTGTCCGCTGCCCCAAGGGTGGTGATTTTCAAGCTGCTACCAGAGCTAGCTGTTGGTCTGTGCATGATACGACCAAAGACATCGCCATGCTGGTGACCATGGGCTTGGAGCTTCACGTTGGTGGTCAGCGCCAGTCCAGCCGTGATGAGGGAGACGACGGCCAAGCCATTCGAGAAGAGCTTGTTCTTCATGATCGACCTGCCTGGTAGATGTCGTCAGCAAACCTGGTGAAGCTTGCAGGCCATCGCGTGCTGAAGCTCGTGTAGGCAAGAATGACTTACGCGCCAAAAGAGTGACGTTGTTGATATTCAAGAGGTGAAGGAACGTGACGAAGTGAAATGAAGAGAAGGGTGAGAGTGACAGAAGGGAAGGGTTCGAAAGAGTCTAGATACTGAGATCAAAGGAGTGTGGTGGCTGCTGCCGAATTTTGTTGTGATAGAAGGATAAGGATAGAAAAGTCAACACAGGAGGGAAAAATTGGAGGGAAATTTCCAATCACCGATTTTGAGTGGGGATTATGGAAGACTCGACCGCGCTTACGGCAGTCACGACACCGGGCAAACCTGCCCCTTTCTTCTTATCTGTCTTGCACAGTGATACAAGGCACATCTAATTGGGTCGAGGCCCCGCTCGCGCATGTCCGAAGCGCCGGTGAGGTCGCAACGGATCCTGCTATTACACTGAGAATTTATAAACAAGGCCCCTTTTTCGGTAATTGCAGGACTTCTTGAGAGGCGAGCTCGGTGCAGACGTCTAGGAAGTCGGCTGATTGGGGCTTCCGCATTGCTCGCAGACATAGAATCAAGGTGTTGGACCGTGACTTTTATCTGTCAGAAGAGGGAAGTCTTGAATTGATACCTACAAGCAATAGCTGGTAGGATATTTCGGCGTGAGAGATGTCCATGTTCATGCCACGGGTTTACGAAACGTGGAAATGACGCCTTGCTGCTCACATGGCAAGGTAAATCTAGTGTATCGTAAGGCGATCAGCTATTGATTTGGCTCGCATATTTCTCTGGTTCAGGGAGACCCTTCTCCTTACCAGTGGCGTAAGCGGGTTGCGCATTGAATCGTGGAGAGGCTCTTCCACGGACATTGACACCCTTCCAAGCCGTCGTCTGATCTTGCACCTACATTCCCATCCTCTAATGTCACTCGACCTTCCTAGCCTGCTCCTTCAACCCGGGCGCTGTCCCCTCCTTCGTCACATTCCCCTTTTCAATGTCCGCTGCCCAAAGTGCTGCTCCCACCGTATTCGTAAATGCAAACAGGATACTCGCAACAGGCACCAATTCCAGCAGGACAGCTGTAACACCGAAGCTAACACATACCTATCAGCACATCTCCCGAATCCCAAAACCCTTACACTGGTGCCACATGGTGGTGACTTACCTAGTGTACGCTGCTTTATACTCCTCAACATGCTTCTGCCTCTGCGTACTGTTCCATTGCTTCAACTGAAAATACCTCGAATGAGCCGCTGGTCCAGCGCGTCTCCCCTGCAGTACCACAAACATGACCGTCCCAACTACTGGTATGAAGTTCAGCGGTAGATACATAAAGTACCTAATAATCGCCGTAGGTGTAAACTTCTGAAATGGCTTCTTCGTCAATTTCCCCAGCTTGCCCATGATATCGCTGCCCCCCTTGATCTGCCTTCCTTCGCTGACAAGATTTGTAGTATTCTTAGACACCAGCACGCCATCGAATGTGTCGGTGAGAGCGTCTTCGATGAGGAAGGTCTTGCTGAGAACTGTGAAGAGGGTTGAAGACTCAGACAGAACGAGCAGGGCGGCACTGACGGCGGCCAAAGGGCCAGACGTGAATGCCATGACAGCCATCTGGGGTAGATAGGTGAAGAGGAACATAAAGGTAGTGACGCCCAGGCCTAGGGTCATTGTTGGGGCAAGTTTGGTTGTGAGAGGCTTCCTGGAAAGCGAAGAAATTAGCATCTACTATGGTAGCATTGCGGTCACGAACGGGACCATACCATAGAGAGCGATGAGAGAGGAAGTAGTAGATACCCTAGATATTCGAAAATATTAGCGAACGAGCCACAATTGCAGTAGATACCTGGTAGAATCTGACAGCTTGCCTTGATTGGGTAGAGGTATGCAGCAGAACGCGCAGCTTGGATGGTTAGGGCCTTGATGCGGTCTGCCTCGCCGACAGCGACCTCCTTGACTTTGTCTGTCATGATAGGAGAGTGTAAATTATACAGAGTAGATTTGTATGGGCGGAGGTGATGTTGAAGTGCTTCGAATCAAGGCACGCGATCAGCCCTACGAGAAATCGGTTTAACGAGGCTCCTTGATCGACTGAAGCGGTAATCTTGAAAAGCTTGAGGTTTAGAATCGATGGTCCATTTGAACAAGTAGACCCCTAGGTACAATTGTGGCAGTCAAGGAGACATGACTTTGAAGGACAGACTCCGCCCTGATGCTTTCACTATTCATTGCCAACCTCCACACTCCGTATCCATGCTGAACGCCCTGAACGCCCATGCTCCTTGGCTATGGAAAGTATCAATGATCAATCAAGGTAATATCTCATCTGTCCCGGTTGGCTTGCATTTGCGTCCTCCCAGCCTCTCCGCTGAACGCAGCCAGACTAAGCGATGTCAGACCCCTCCAGCTACTCCTCGAGGTCGAAGCTTCGGGTTGGTCGTTGACGAGCGTGGCTGCCATATCATCACCACGTTCTAGGTCAGTATCGCGAGGGATTGGAATTGCGGCTGAAGGTGATTCGTTGGCAGTCTCGGCAGCCTGTACCTGGACGTCTTCTTCGACGTTGTCGTGGTATGGTGCATGGGCGGTAGATGTGTTGTTGCTCGACGACGGATTGTTCATCGAGCGAACAACGTCGCCTTTGCAAATAGGGCACGTTCGGCGACGAGTTGTAAGCCAAGGCGTTCTAGTATCAGTCAGTGCGCCATTAGGCAAATGAACTAGTGTAGGCTGCTTACATGCACTCGGCGTGGAACTCATGGCCACAGGGTAGACTCATCACTCTGCTTTCACCATCCACATAGTCCTCAAGACAGACCACACACTCGACCTGCTTGCCATTGTATTTCTTGTGAGGTGCAGTCATGCTTTCGCCTTTCTCCGGCTGCGTTGTGGATACATTTGCACTAGCTCGTTCCAAAGACGCGGAAACAGCATCCCCAATACCCGACGCCGTTGCTGAACGTGGTCTCGAACGAGCTGTAACAGATCGAGGACTTGTCTGGAGGAGAGGAGAGGTCGGCGAAGAGCTTTGAGGCGAAGCAAAACGCGTTGACGAAGTAGTGGAACCACAGGACATCGTATGGTACGTTCGTATTGGAAGACGATCGACCACAGATTTCGGCGCTCGCCATCTCCGTCGACGAATCCTTGAGCGCAATAGTAGTAGGGCGTAGACGACAGTCAAAGTGACTAGTGGGCTTACTACCAGAACCAGCAGCGTGTCCAAAAAAGGGCTTGAAGACATGGTCGTAGGGGTTAGAGTGACCCAAAGTCCTTCATGTTCCTCGTCCGACTCAATATCAAGCTGGCTGGCACTGGCTTGCTGTGCTGCAGCTTGATTCTTTGAATCCGAGGTAATCTTCTTGCTCTCGTCTTTTGCTGCAGCTTTCTGGGCTTTTCCACTAGAATCAGCCTTATTTCCAGGCTTATTGTACTGTCCGCTGCCTGGCGTGATGCTGCCACCTGTTAGGGCGCTTCCAGACTTCTCATCGGCTGAGTCACCACTTTTTCCAGATCCTTTCGATGCCACTGGAGTTGCTGCAGAAGCTCGTGTGGTGGTAGTACTCTTCGACTTGGCGGAAGGCTTCACTGCTACAAGATCTGGGTCGCGCCAATCCTGAACGCCAATAACAAAATCATCGCTAGAGCTGGGGTGTGAAGAAGACTTCTGAGTATCTTTGACTGCTCTACCGGTAGGCTCGCTTCTGCTCTGGCCTTTAGCTTTGCCAGTCTTCTCTTTTGAATGTGCTGCCTTTTCTTCGGGTGATTCGTCAGTCAATTTCTCACTGAACCAGTCGAGGCGCCCACTGCTTGGGGGCCGCCGACTGTCCTCTAGCCTTCCAGGAGCATAATTGCTCTTACTCATGCCCAGACGAGATGCGAGTGATGTCAGCCAGCTTGGCTTTTCCTTTTGCTGCAATTTTCCCATTTTCCCGGAAGACTTCGCATTCTTTCCCTTGAAAGACCTCGACGGTGCTGAGGTCGATTTTGGACCGGACGTGGGCGTGAAAGTAGGTCCGTCAACGTCAACTTTAATCTTCGAACCCTCTTTCTTGGCACCAGCACTCGATCCTGATCCCATTATCGCGTCCTCTGGTTCAGACTCATCCACAGGGCTCTCAGGAGGAATGAGGGACGAGAGCAGATGAGCAGTAGTATGTGACGTGAACAACGACGGAATTGTAACATTAGACGTGTCCCCTCGTGCGTACATAATGATCAGTGGGCCACCGCGAGTATGGTCACCCACAATAAGTGCGCTGCCACCTCGCCGCTGTGTCCATTTGACTTTTTCCAAGAAACCACAGCCACCGCGGCTCAGCAATACAATCTTTCCAGATATTTCAGCACTTTCCTGTAGCGACTGTATATCCGCATGTGTTGAAGGTTGCCCCATTTGAGCCGCCTGGTGCTGAGCAGATTGTCCAGGCTCTGAAGGCTTCGAAACCGGTGAAGAAGGGAGAGGATGATGTAGGTGGTCATCAGTGCCGTCATCCTCGGAAGGCTCTTCGGCGCCGTCGGTTACTACTTCGACTGGTGAAGCCCCCCCGTTCTTCTGCTGAGCAGCATTCACGTCGTCACCACTCACAGCAACAGGGGTCTGGTCGGCGGCGGTGTCTCTGCGATGCTGCTGACTGCCGTCATCCCAGCCTGGTACATCGCTGCACCCAAGCTCGCCTTCTGCACCAGTGCCCGGGCCTCTTCCTAGGTTATCATCCCCAAACCCGCTTCCGATCCACAATTGCCCACTCAAGCCACTTGCTGAAAGAGATGGGCCGAAATCGGCAGGTCGAGCAAGAAAAAAAGTTGAATTATCGTCTGTGAGGCTGATGATGGCCGAAGGTGGGAATAGAGTAGACGGCGCGTGGAAGGAGAACAGAGCGTGGATGCCGCTCTTTGGTGTGTCAGAGGTTGACTCTGTAGCTATCTGGCCCCTGGGATGTGAATGTAGGAGGGAGAAAAATGTTAAGAGGGTCGGTAAGCCGACAACGCCCAAGAATACTAAGATCAAGTGGTGCGGAGGCATCTTGGAGTGAGGCGTGCCTACTCAAAAGTTGGACAAAGGCTCACTCTGCCGCCCAACAAAGATTGCAGAAGACACTATCCATAGGCATGAAAGGATTTACGTAAAGTAGGCTTTTCACACAGTAGAATTTCGGTGATGATGGTCAGGAGTGCTTAAGAGAATGTGATGTTGGAGTAAGTGTGATCATACTGCCAACGCCAAGGCTACGATGGCGCCCCGGGTACTTTACCCTTTTGAGACTAATCAAAAATGCTTTCGTCAAAGGCTTGAGTTGCTAACGGGTCTTCCTGTAGAAAATTCGATCTATCACCTCAAAGTCAAAGCCATCCCCTCGCGCATAGCACAGGTGTTTGATTTCATCTAGCGGGGTCACTGAACGCACTCTTTACTCCAAGTCTACAACCACAAAGGCTGGGAGATACGATGCCTTGCTAACCCACTTGATCAAAAGCTTAGAGCATCCTGTTCTAGTCACAGCACTATGCCGGCAAGGTTTTAGTTTGAATTCTCTCAAGTGCAGGAGACTTGACTCAGAAGGATGTAGCTGTAAATTCAGCTTCTCGCTGTCAGCGTCAAATAGCCATTTCTACAGGAACTTCAGCCGCTGACATGCAACATCACCATACATCTGAGCAAGCATAGGAAAGGGACATGCCCGCAAAGCGAGATTAGTATTGTGATGAGCTTTCTATTCAGACGGCCGAAAATTGGGAATTATGCCAGATTTTCTGTCCTTGCCTCTGCCACTCGGCAGCTCGTAGAATAAATATTCTTTTGATCATGATAGACAAAGGAACAGCCCAGTGGTGCCAGCAACTGTGCTGGAGCACGAGGAAGGCGCGACAGGGACCGTTTTCCATCTATGGGTAATTTGTCTTCAGCACTCCTACTCCTACGGACAGTTTCCTCAATTGCAAAGCTCAATCAACCATTCCAGTCTCTTCATTCAGTATCCTTGGTAACTTCATCGATCCTACATCCTGCCGCATTACACAAACCTACACTACGTCCTAAATCATGAACATTGACGAACCTCTAGTTACAGGCTTCGTGCTTCCTGGAAGGGGCAGGAAGCGACATAGGCAAGGGACTGAGTCCACAATCGTCAATCGACTTCCAATCCTAAAATACCTACCGAGACACTTTCGCTCTCATTTCGTTGCCATGTGTGGAGAGTTCATCGGCACCTTTCTATTCCTCTTCTTTGCTTTCTCTGGTACCCAAGTCGCAAACACCCAAACGCGACCTCAGACGTCCACTACCATTGCCCAGGCTTCCAATCCAGCCCAACTCCTGTACATTAGCTTGTGCTTCGGCTTCTCCCTGGCAGTCAATGCTTGGGTGTTTTTTCGCATTTCTGGGGGGCTGTTTAATCCTGCCGTCACACTGGGAATGTGTCTCGTTGGGGCATTGCCATATATACGCGGCGTGCTTCTCACGGTATCACAAATCCTCGGTGCCATTTCTGCAGCCGCGGTGGTCAGCGTGCTATTTCCAGGACCACTAGATGTCCGGACCGCGTTGAGGATCGGCACTTCTATTACCCAGGGTCTTTTCATCGAGATGTTCCTTACTGCTCAACTAGTCTTCACTATCTTCATGCTTGCCGCCGAGAAACACAAGGCGACCTTCATAGCGCCAGTAGGCATTGGCTTGTCGTTTTTCATTGCTAAGCTTACTGGTCTAGTCCCAATAATCGACCCATTCTATGTATACTGACTACTTCAGGTGTCTTCTACACTGGTGGATCAGTAAATCCCGCCCGATCCTTTGGCCCTGAGGTGGTCTTGCATACGTTCCACCACTATCATTAGGTATGCTACCGTTGTCTCCGAAGCCAAGAATGGATGCTAATCCGTGGGATGCTCAGATCTACTAGGTTAGCCCCATCCTTGGCTCGCTTCTTGCCTCCGGCTTCTACAGATTCATGAAAATGCTCGAGTACGAAACTACGAATCCTAGAGCAGATTTCGATGAGCATGAGAAGGAACATTTTGATCCGGAGATACATGGCAGTCGGCCTCCGACTATTGTCAACCTCCAAGCTAGTGATCAACAAAATCTTGAGAAACACGGCGAGACCCGCACGATAACGGGCGCAGAAGCTGATCATTACGACCCAGACGGAATGAAGGCCAGCCCGGGAAATCACACTGCTGGGAAAGGGCGGCACCGTAGGATGTCTGCACTGAAGGGTGAGCGGAAAGATCCCGGCTTCTCACCGGCAGAAGCATCACAGAAGGAAACTGAGGACCTCACAGATGTGTACGACGCTGCACCTGGCGCAGAACTGGGTAAGGCGTCAAACCGTGCGCATATTTGATCGACCTGTTGAAGGTAAGGTTTGGAGCAGGACAGGGGCTAGCTTGGCCAGCAATTGTTGCATGGCTTCGGCTTTTTTCGACGGTTTTGAGACCATGCGAGGGAAGGGCTTCAGAGCGTGGATTAGCTGATCCACAATGCCTATCCCAAGTGCATCACGTATTCTAGCGGTGGCTCGGTTTGAGTATCGCATGAACAGCATCAATTCTGGGACAGGATTGTCGATCAAGAAGGCCCGCAGCCAAACACAACGCTAGATACTGTGGCTGTGCCTGCGCCACATGCCGCGTGTGGCGAAAAGTGACATCAGATTCTTCCCCGGACCCCGCTCATGCAGCCAAGTTGGAAGTTGAGTATTTGAGGCTTGATTCTTACAATAAAGTACCTTCTAACTTGATTCCTTGAATACTAGGACAGTAGTGTATGCATGTGACGTCTGAATCGAACTAGACACTCCCTGCCAAGTTTCTGACTTTCTCCTACCTTACCGCAGCTCAAGTAGACTCACTTCCTACGGCAAGTGCAGATCTTTATTTACCTACCCATTGCTACAAGTACTTGAGACCCCCGCCTCCATCCTCTCACCTTCTCTCAACTTCACTAAACACTCCCTCTCCCAACAGTCTTCACATTCTTACCTACCCTCAACTTCTCTGCACTCCACTATTCAATACTCAGTCTTCAATCAATTCATACACAACCTCATCTACAGCCAAACCTCATACAAACTCCTACACAGCCAACATGTCTGGACTCATGCACAAGGTCAAGGACGCCCTTCAGGGTGGCCACAAGAATGGTACCTCCCCCGTCCTCAAATCTTCACCGCCTGCCACTAATTTCATCACTCCAGAGGACGAAAAGCTTGCGCACGATGGGCTCCAAGGAGAGCACGGTAGCCAGTCCGGTGTTCACGACACTCCCGTCTCTGGATCTGTTGCTCACGGTGACTCCATGTCCCCTACAAACCCTGGCGTCCTCAACTCCACCAAGCGTGGCATCCACGGTGACCGTGACACCGGCACATCTGGCACCGGCCTTTCAAACCAAGAACTTACTGGACAGACCGCAACCGAGGGTGAGTCTGGGTCTGTTGCCCATGGCAGCTCCATGTCTCCCACCAATCCTGGTGTCCTTCATTCCACTAAGCCTGGCATCCATGGAGCGAGAGATGCCGGGACTGGGAGTACAGGCCTTTCCAATTCTGAGCTAATGCAAGATTCAGGTGCAGGCTCTGGAATTGGTTCTGGTACTGGCTCTGGATATGATAGCACTTCTCGGGATACTGGCCTCGGTAGTGGCAACAACGCTGGGCCTCAATACACTGGAACAAGCGAACGTGACACTGGCCTTGTTGGTTCTGGCATTGATACCACGGGCCGTGGTACCACTATGGACGAGTCCTCAATGAACGCGGGCTCTGGATCGGGATACAACCCCAATGACCGTACTAGCACTGGCCTCGCCGGTGAGGATGTTTTGACTGGTTCGGGCTCCGGTTATGACTCAAACTCTCGTATGGACCGAGATAATACCACTACTGGCTCTGGCCTCGGCCGTGACGATGGCATGATTGCTGGGGGCTCAGTCCCTCAAACAGGCTCTGGATACGATTCAAACACCCGCGGTGCTGACATGACTAGCGGAGGAACAGGGTCCGGCTTGACTGGCGATGATTCCGGACTTAACTCTGGCTACGGCTCGAACACTCGGGATATCGGCCTGACAGGTGGTCGCATGGACGGGACCGATTCAGGGTTGAGCGGTGGTGGCTCTGGCATGGGCTCCGGCTACGACTCTAACACTCGCGATACTGGTTTCACTGGTGGGGGGATTTCCAGCACAGGCTCAGGAATAACAGGTGGTGATTCCAGTTACGGTTCTGGCGTTGGCTCAAGTGGCGGCACTGGCTTAGGCGGTGAGGGCGATCAATACGTCGAGGGCTCAGAGAAGCATCACCGTGGAGATGGGCATCCCGAGGACATTGTTCACCCTGGCCACCACTACACCGAGACAGCCAAGGCTCTTGACCCTCATCTGAACTAGGCAGAAAAGCCGGATACTCGCTATGTCAGTACATCTGCGGGTGCGAAATCAGGTTGCTTGATTGCTCGAGATAGATGCTGAAAAGGGTGACGGAGTTTGATGACACAGAAAATGCATTGCAGCATGCAATAGCTTGCCTGTAAATAGAAATGCGAGATGAGCATGAGCAAATCAATGATACTCCTCTAAACACTCCTCCTGCCTCCATCTATCAAAGTCCATTCCACATGCTGTCGCATTACCCAATAGATTCATGATTCAGGCTTCTCCGGCTGGGCAAGACAACCCCCCCTTTTTGACAGCTCAATTCAGATATTCCCCGCCCAGCTCTGGGTGATCTTAAAACGCAAAGAAATATCAACACCGATACTTTCTTGATGTTTTTTGCTGAGCCAGGTAGTGAACATCCAAGCCGTGATACTCATGCCGTAAAACCTCTTGAATAATTATATGGAATATGTCGCTGCACCTCGCTAATGTTACATGCAGCCCAAGAAGCTGGACTCCTACCAACGTCCCCAAAATCACAAAGAAAGACAAAAGAAAGTGAAAATGAAAATGAAAACAGGAGTAATGTGAGAGCTTGCGTATTCCTCCAAGCAATCGCGAACAACCACTCCCCCAATGCCCGCACTGTAAGAGAATGCATCACCTCGACCCCTCTGAGAGGTAGGTACCAAGCGTATCTACTCGTCCCACGCTCAAACCGCCTCCTAAGGATAGATAACCTCGACGCCTTTCAAAGGCACCAAGCGTATCCACTCGTCCCACGCTCAAAACGCCGAAGAGTGGATAACCTCGACCTTCTGGGAGGGCCCAATGGTAAATGTTTTTTTCCTTCGACGCGTATCAGAGTTTGCTGTATGTTTCACGGCAAACTCTGCAAGAAAAGAGGATCTCAAGAAGGAGTGTACGCGTGTTGGAGATCCCTTTTAATTCACGCCATTGGGAATCAAACCTGATGCAATTGAAATGAATCCACGGCCACGAGCTGCTGATTAGGAGGACAGGTATTTCATGTCGAGTGAGGGACGATACTTTAGGGATGGGTGTGTTCGCGCAGACGCCTCCGGGGTGGAGAGGAACTTGTGGTAGTTGAGATGGTTTAGGGAGAGCCGGAGAGCGTGACCCGGTTTGGGAGACGATCACGATGAATGTATGGAATTGCTTTTCAGGGGTTTGCAGCATCGAGAGTGAAGACAGCTGCTGCCACTTGATGGTCTCTTGGCTTCGCCATCGTAGAACTTGTCAACAGAGGAGCAAAGACAACCGCCCCTCAAACCTCCTTCTTGCCTTCGATCTTTGCCATCGTCTCCGCTAATCGCGCTGCAAGGTCATAGTCCACATCTAATTTGCAGCATCCGTATACCTTCTCGACATACCCATTTATTCAGGTTGGCCGGTCTCAGTAATCTTCAATCGGGTGACTGAAACCGCGATATTGCGAGATCAAAATAGAGCGATTCGGCCGCCAATGTCAGCTTGCAGCTGCTCCTAGGGATACATCTTTCCAGCCAATCCTGTATAGAACCTGTCCCAGGGGGGGAGTCTGGGGGCTACAATCCATCCATTCTAACCATCTCATACCGGTATTTTGACACTTGTCAGAGGCCGGCCCTGCGCCGTTGCCACTTCCCAGTCAGATATCTGGACTGTCACAGTCATCATCAACTTGCAGCTCAAAGCATTTGTTTAATTCAACCTGATCCCAATATTCAGACGTTCAGCCTGAGGTAATTTTGACGTCGTCTGGTTTTTTTGCGGTATCAATCCTCGAGTGCAGCTCGAGTGGCGTAACCTTTAGGCGCGTAGCGCGAGCGAAAAAGCGGCGCCCACCCTGCACTAGTGTACACTAGATCTAATACGTGTAAAGTACTCCGTAAGTAAAGTAAGGTACTTTAAGTAGAGGCCAGGGTGCTTGGCTCCTCATTCCAACCGCACTCCAATGCAAAAAACTTCAACCCTCCATTCATGCATTCCCACATCATGATCTTTTCTTTAACCTGAACACGTTTCAAGATTTATGATTAAACGAGCCCAATCTTGCTGGCTAAGACTCGTTTCATGCTTCTCGAAAGCGCTGTCTGCGCACCATAGACGGAGAAGAGACGGCGCAAGGGAAAGGTCATCCAGAGGGTTGAGAGACAGTGCAGGATGAAGGGTGCGACTGTGCGCCTGTCTTTCGCGCCGATGTTCGTCGCTCAAGAGCTTGTTATATACAGTTGGTTGACGCTGCCATTCAAGGACGCGTGACCGCTGCGAAACACTGGCCAATTTGTGGAGGCTTCTTGCTGTCCGACCTCAATCTTCCTTCTAGGGATCCTCAAAGACGTTGAGAAAAAATTCTAGATCAAGGGGCTCGAAAATTGGAGAAGCCCATTGCGTTCGTCGAGCCTGGGCTGCGTGCCATGGCGAGAGGGGGCCGCTGCAGAATACTACAATGGGAATTGGATATGTTGCTCTCCAATCGTGCGGATCTTAGCGAACCTGGTTCCACTGGTCTAGAATGGTGCATCTCGGCTCCGAGGAAGTGGAAACGGTTCGCTTGAAACATGCTGGAGAAGCTGCTGCCATGTGAGTTGGGATCTGGGACGGGTTTGCAGCGTTATTACTAGAAGCTCTGAAGCAAGGCTAGGCCCTGCTTCGTGGCATACGGCCAAACTGTCTCCGTACCGGCAGTCAATAGAATATGCTCGCTATGTGCAAGTCAGTGGGGGCTTTTCGTTGTTGATGGTCGCGGAGAAGGGAAAGTGTCGCAAGGTTTGATCCAGACGTGGGCAGGGACTGGACTAAGGCGGTGTGTCATTGGTCCATTGGGATCATTCCTACAATACCATTGGGGATTCCGCCGGCCCATAATCCTCTTTGAGACACTTCCAGAAAGATGCAGACTGCCAGGCTGCATACTGTTGTTCATTGGCTCTTTTGTTCTGCGTATGCATGGAACCGTCTTATGCTCTCCTCCAGAGAAGCTCTGAAGCCCATTTTCAATCTGCATGCAGCTGACAGGTACCATGAACATGCTCACGGTGACTGAACAAGTATGGCTCGTAATACTATATCCAATTGACAAAAACAGACTCAACTTGTGAAAGCCCAGGCCAAATGCCCCTTGTCCGAACTTACAAGCCTTCTCTCTCAGCACAGTGTTGACCACCCGCTTAAACCTCGGAGGACTCAACGTGAAGTTGTGATGAACGCCACCACTAATCCCAAGGAAGTTGTTGTTCTCAAATTATTGCGTCCGAGCTCACCTCTCTTACCAAATTTCTACCCACGGCACACCCCCAGAACCAAAGCTCCCAGCCCTGTTCCTCATGCGGTGAGCCTTTTCTTTGGACCTGCTGCTTTATAGCATCAAGTCCTCTATCGCTTCTTGCGTCCTTCTTTCCTGTCTGAGAGGTCCCAGCCTCTTCCTTCCACGCTGGCTGAGCTGAGGGCTTGGGCCTGAGTGATCTCGGGTTGATTACTCCCTTTAGTTGCACCAAAAACTGTCTTAGCACATCTACATCGCTCCTTCCTTACTTTGCGAAGTCTTGCCTTGTCGCTCCAGGCCAACGAATTTGGGTGGTTGATCGGGGATGAACCAGAGGTCAAACTCTGCATCCAGCAAGACTGACCAAGGCGCCAGTTACTCAAGGGAAAGAGCCTCCTATGACTCCTCCCCTAAGAGAAGGTCACCGCGCTAGACGACGACCTCGTCGTGAGTCCCGAGCCCGTCTTGAAGGCTTTTTAAGTGGGACATCAAAGTGTGTGTCTTGTTCAAAATGGAAATTGCTAATGTTCATGAGCAACAGAAGATCGTAAATCACGCGACACCAGTCTTACAAACAGCGGTACCACTAGTACACCACCGCGGCCAGCTCACTTGAACGTGGCTGCAAGAACTGGTCCATTCTCGCACATTCGGATCATTCCTCCACCCCCTGTGGAACTGACACCAGAACAAAGAATGCAACGCACCAATCCCTTCATGTTTAAAAAGCCGTCTTTTTCAGAGGAAGCAGAAGCAACTTTCTCCAACCCGTACAGTTGGCAAGCCAACCTCGCGAACGGATCTGACGGAGCATCATTTGCACAGGTACGTGTGTCCATGGTTCAAATTTCCCATTGCATCTCAGGTTTCAATCTCGTCGCATATACAAAACGTGTATCGTAGAAATGTCCAACGGCTTGATGTGAACTTAGACAGGAAACGCTGACTCGGCGCTGTTATCAGAAAGCACGCGCTGCCGAGCTGAACGCTGCCAGAGCGCGAAGAGCCGCCCAAATGCAGTCAATCGAGGATGAAATCCCTGATCTTTCAGGACCTGTTAGTCTTGGAACGTATAAATTTACGCGGCGTGGTCGAGGCAAGAAGTATGAGACGCATAAATTAAGCGAGCTCCAAGAAACTCAGGAACAGGAAAGCGAAAACAAAGTGACGGAATCTGCAACAACTTCATTCCCTCCCCCACCCTTCAAGACTCCACCACCCACCACACTTCCATCCTCTCAGCTTCCCGAACACCCTACTCATCAAATTGAGGCCGAACTTGACGACAGGATCCTCAACCGCTTGGGAAACCCAAGCCCAGACAGACGTGGCCGCCACGAACCTTGTCCACCTCAGTACGACGAGCTTGATCCATCTCATTACGCTGCGAAGTTTGCCAGGCCCGTCCGCTCTATCTACCCTGACAGACAGAGCTATCAAGCGTCTGGCCAAGCTGAATCTTCCTTTCCGCCTGCCCGGGATCACCGTTCAGGTCAAGACTCCAGCGCATTGATCAACCTAGACACGCTAAGCTCGCAAATCTCTGGACAAGTCTATCCTTCATTCTCGCCCCAACATCACAGTTCGAATCATCACTTGAGCTCCACGATCAACCCACATGGACAAAGCTCACTACCAGCATCCGGACAAGCACATTGTTCGTTCCTTCTCCAAGACCACAGCTTGAACCAGGAATCCTATGCCTCGGTCAATACCGACAGACGAACCTCACAAGTGCCTGGGCAAGCTCATCCTTCCTTTCCGCCACCAGATCGCAAGCTAAATATCTCTCAACTGTCCAGTGAGCTTGCGAAGAGCTTGAACGCCTTGATCAAAATTGATAGACGAAGCTCGAAAGGTTCGGGACAAATCAATCCCCTTTTTCCACGTCAAAATTTCCAGCCACATGCTTCTCAACCACACCTCGAGATCGAGAGCAAGATTAACGATTTGCTTGCCACGCACAGACAAAGCTCGCAAACAAGCAGTCACGCTCATCTTCCACCATCGCCTAAAGGTTACTCCTCGCCCCAATCTTTGCCGCTTTCAGACACACTCCCAACAGCTACCTTCAACCTTGAAACTAACCAGTGGGATCCTGATTTGCCCGAAGCAAACATGCTCGCTCAGACTCCAACGAATAAGTCCACTCGTGGTGGCCACTCTGGCCAGCAAGCGTCCCGTCAATCCTCTTCACGAGTATCATACGCGAGTCAAGACGTTCGTAATCCTCACGCTATCATTACCACCACTAAGAGTGGTCGTCCATACACGAACCCGTATATGCCAATTGTTCCACCGCCCTCTACAGCTCGTCAGACTGTGGGGGATTCCCCATCTATACAAAAGAATCCGGACACTCAATATGATGATTCGGATACGTTGCAGCGCCAACGCAATACGCGATACATCGATCAAGAAGAAGCTCGTTATCGAGATCTGGAACAAGCTAAATACGGGCATGCCGAAGAATCCCTTGACGATCCTTTCCAGGACCAATCCACACATATTCTGCATCATGCACGTGGCCAGCCATCTACTTACACGGAACTAGCAGCACAACAAACGGCCTATGGCCAGTCGCCGGGATATGGACATCAGCCAGCACTTACTAGCTATGTCTCGGATCCTGGTACGTCGTCATACCTCTCAAACGCTCGACAAGCTACACAGCCTCCAAATACTGCGATGTCTCCCTATCACGATCAGCGCTCGGCATACGATCAAGAACCTGCTCCTAGACCTCGTGTATCAGTACGATTACCAGCTGTGAGAGGCACCCTTGATCAGCGAAGGGTATCTCTCCAGGGACCAAAAGTTGAAAGCTTGTCTCTGGAAGACGCCACTGGCAAAATGTCTCAAGACCAACGCTTCCGTCGCACACAAGGCGTTGTTCAGCCGGCTTCTGGCAGAGTATCTCACGCCGTTCCCATTCGAGATCCTGCCGCCTATACCGGCTCAGGCCTGATCACGAGACGAAATCAAGAAGTATTGAGGCAAAATCTCGACACAGTCGTTGCATCTTCCCAAGGGCCAACAGGAACCGCTAGGACTGTGATGAATGATCCTCACCGAGATCGCCAACCTCCAGATAGAGCTTCATCTACAATTACGGATACTACTGTCACTGGATCAAGGCTTCGAGCTCAAGCTCCTAGCTACGAGTCTGCTGCCGCACAACATTCAATAACAACAAATCCAGCTTTCATGAAACCAAAACCAAGTACAAGTCATCGCCAAGGGAGAGTAGCGATGGGAGAGAATGAACCACTGCCTCTGCATGATGACGCCGATAATAGGCTCAAGAGCTCCGAGCGAACCGCTGCGGATACTGAGATTTTGGACCTCTATGGATCCTATCGAGCTCCTGCGATTCCTCCCGGCTTCATTTACGACGCCGCTGCCTACACCAAGAATGCGGGACTCCCAGTTGCCGCCATTGCTGCTGGTAACGCGTTCATGAGCGAGATTGTGAGGCAGACCCGGCCAAACGTACAACAACCCTCTCAACAACGCTTGAAAGACGCAGCCACCTGGTTCCGCACTGACACTCGTGATCTCTCATACGCGGCGGCACTTCTTCCCCGTGAGACAATGAATAGAATGAACGCGGAGCAGTTCCCTCTCGAAGACACAACTCTTCGGACTATCGGCCAGCTCGCAGACGATTCCCAGGATGATGACCCCAGCGATCGAGCTCGTCATGCTGGGACGCCAAGACCCATCGGTCACGGTCGTCCACCTGGATTCATCACACCACCTGGTAATCATGGTCCTAGTCGGGCCACAACTTTAGCTCCCTTCTCCGCCCTTGCCAGTGTTGCTTCACTCAATGATACGGAAGGAATGAAAAGTTCAGGCCGTAAATTTCTCGATGATGACAGACAAGCAATCGAAGCGATGATGGGCGGCGTCTACAGCAACCTGATGGCTGGCAAGAATGGTCCATATGACTATACGAATCACTATGCTCCTCCTCCAGCCTACGCAATTGATCATAATACGAAGAACAACGACACCTATTTCGACCCCCAGTGGTTCGCGACTGCACCTCCAGCGAGGGTTGGCAGAGATCCGCGTCGCGAGCAAGGTGAATATGAGGATCCTACTCAGGGCAGTTCGAGCCGTCGCGGGGATCACGCTCGTGGCGACGTCAGTCGTCGTAGCAGCGGCGGACCTGCTGGAAACGGAGGTCGTGCTTGGGGGAGAAACTGAGATGCGGTGCGTTCTTATGGTATGTTGTTCTTTGCCTTGCACCGCTGGTTCGAGACATACTGATGTGAATAGTACGATAGATGTGGCTCAAACCCAAGGTCTCGATACCGTGTTATCGATTTTCTTTTCTATTGCGGAGAGCTCCTACGAAAGGTTTTTATGGTACATGATCCCCCACTCTTAACGACCCACGATCACACGCTGAATACATACTGACCTTTGTTGTACAGACCGACGCTCATAAATCCCTTGCCGGGTGGAAAAGGCGCAGCATTGTGCTGATCTAATATCTTTTTCTCTGCGTGTGTTCTTTACGAATGATCAAAAAAATTCACTTCTTGTAGATAGATTAAATTGCATCTTTATTTACACGTGCCTCATGCAGTGACTTTTAATCAGGGCAGGTATGGCTTGATGGCGCCTAGAACGAGCAGCTTGCCTCACATCTTGCTGCAGACAGCAGAATCGGGATCAAATAGTTCCACCTTCGGTAGGACATTTGGAGACGTATACTGACTGATCAGAATATGTATGTGGATATGCCACTACTGCTTTACAAGTAGTCCCTCTATGCTCTATACTAAACACATTCTCATGGATCCCGAAAGTGCCATATCAACCGGAGGTTTCTCCTCACCCAAAAATAAAGGGATCGGACTACTTTCTAGTCAATCAGCTCGTTTCATCGGTATCAACACCCTCCTTTTGCAACCCGTAGCGAACCGCATCCCAAACATCTTGCACAATGACCTTGGGTTCATAGGCAGGTTTTCCGCCCCGGTAGACGCCGCTGCGGACGAGGATGCTATGCCACTGACTCCCCGTGGGACTCCTGTAGTCGTTTGCACCCCTGATGTCACTCTCGGGGTTGTCTCCTACCATGTACACGCTCCTCAACTCCCCTGCATCGCCTCTCTGTAGAACAGTCCTGTGCTGCCTGAGTCGATTCTCCGCGAATTGGAACGTTCCTTGCGTGGGCTTGCCGAATAGTTTCTTATGCAGCTGCACGCCGTTTTTAGGGCCGCCGGTGACGGCGTTGAAGACGCCTTCCAAAGCAGCTTGGAAGCCGCCTTGGCCGAGACGCGGGAGGTGGTAGGAAGCTGCCCAGAAGAGGTCTGGGTTGGAGAAGTATAATTCCGGCTGTCCGTCTTGCTGGTAGCCTCGATTCGGTAGATTCGGATCACCGTTCTTGGTCGAGAGGGTGCCCAAGTGGCCGCCTATGGAGAGGAGTAAGTCCAGGACTAGCTGGGTGTCGAGAGCCCAGTCGCGGGGGTCGCTGAAGACCATTATGGCGTCGATTTTCGGTGTAGGGTGGCCTGAAGACTCTTGGTTGGAGTGGGCTTTCTGAGCCAATGGCCTCGCAAAGGGTCTGTGGTTCTCGAGGGAGACGAAGGGCCAGAGGTCGGGGTACGCGGTGACTACGTCGGAGGGGGTAACGACGTTGTTGAAGCCATATCTGTGAGTGATTAGAATGATGAACGCAGGGGAATGGAGAGCGTTGACGCACTCACCCCTCAGCAACTCTCCTACATTTATCCCCGTCCCCTCCTACAACGAGTATACATTTGTCCTTCAAGTTCTCCTTGCCGTGACCGTTCGCCAGCTCGGCAAAAGGCGTATGAGACTGGACGAACATTGATGTATCGAGGGGCACCTCGAGGAGCTGGCTGAGCTGCTGCACGCGTTCCTGTTCTGACTTGCCACCGCCATTGGTGAGAAGAATAAAGGGGATGCGGTGGGTTTGAAGATAAGAGAGGGCGCGGTGAGCGCGGGGGAGGGCTTCAGAGGAGCGAATGAGGACGCCGTCGATGCTGGAAATATGTTAGCAGGTTTTAGACCGGATAATTCCAGGGGCTCTGTACTCAAACGCGAATGCAAAACTGGGGAGTTTGGGCTGATCATTTACGACGGATGTCTGAAGGAAGCGAGCTTTTTGCTTGAGATCTCGAAGGCGTAGCAGGTTTGGAGAGCGATAGATGCTGGATGTGAGTGTTGCAGTCCTCCGGCCTAGGCAGAATATTGCCATTGGATTCTACACTGCTCATCTCGAGACTTGGGCTTGAGGAGAGTACAAATTACTGGTGTGTTAGTGGTAAGATATAAAAAGTAAAGCTCAGAGACAAGAATGCCTCGAAATGTCTGCCAAGGCTCTTACCCTTATATTCTTAATCATTGGGAAACTAGAAAATTAGCAGTCGGGCTAGCACCCCCCCCATTCAAAATCGTACTATATGAATGCCTACCATATTGTCGTTTTCACAACCCTTCATAAACCTCCCTGTCGTCAAATATGATAAGCGCTATACGGAATAAGATTATTCCCAAATATATCATAATTAATGTTAAGACAATCGTGGATGCTGCTGTCAAAAAGAGGTTCAAATCGAAGAAATTTATCTCGAAATTCAAGTCGAAAAAGAATTAATCTTTATTATTCGATGATCAGATCGATATAATCGAATATAACCTTTTTTTTATCGTTAAAAAAAAGATCATTATAGCATCAATGAAGTTTTCGATTTATATAATCAATATAAACGTTTTATGAAAAAAGAAAAAGATACGTTTTAATGCTACATCGTTTAAAAGATTCGACTTTCACGACTTTAATGCAATTATTATCAAAGATGTCGATTAAAAGGCGAATAAAAAAGGTTATAAAATGATTCTTCTGAGCGCAAATGCGATATTATTATGCTTCGATAATTAAAAAATCATGAATTTTCAATATCGTGACGAGTTTGAATGAAAATTAATGGATAATCTTATTAAATAATAACTTGATGAAAAGAGAAAGAGTGTGATTGTGAGAATTATACATAAATACGATTTTAAGAAAAACGATTCTTTTGAATCGGATTCCTTCTTTATAAAAGAATTTCTCTTAAAAAGAAAAAAAAAGAATTCGAACGAAGACACCGTCTCAGACGATTTCGATTTCACATCGAACAATTTTAAATCGTTTGAATTTGCAATAAAAAAGAAAAAGATTAAGACGTTTCGATTTAATAATGTTATAATTAAACAAATTCGATATGCAAAAAAGACGAAGAAATTAAATAAAAAGCTTGAATCTTTAGGTTTAAAGTTTATAAAATTATGAATATGTTATAAACCCGGTTATCAAGAAAGAACGCATTATTGCTAACAATCAAATGATTCAAATGATATTCATTATTTATTTGATAACGATTAAATTAATATATAAAATAAAACGATAGCGAGAAAAGAATTTGATGTTGAATTTAAAACTTCGTTCGTGAAATTACAAAAACGAATAAGATTTAAATTGAATATAATTATAAAGACGAAGGTCGTTGATAAAGAGATTAAATCGATTGTTAAAAAGATCGAAGGATAAATAATTGCTGATACTTTTATTTTTATATTTACATTTATTATATTAATTAATATATCACTTAACGAATTAAATGTTTTATCGTCGTCGACGTTAATTTTTCAATAATAATAACAATCTTTATTTAATTCGTATTAATAATTATAATATCAACAGTCGCAATATCAGAGCTATTCGCCTTATTAATTAATAATTTAACAATTTCAATTCTTTTCGTCGCAACAATACCTCTTTATTCAATCATCGCTTCTTTAATATCAATTATTCAATTTAATTAAATTATCGTCTCGTTCAAATACAACTAATCGATCTCTCTCGCGAGCGTTTCAATTAAATAATTCTATAAAAATTGTAAAAAATGTAAACGAATTACGAAAAACATATTTTATTTGATATATTCAAAAAAATTTCAGCGAAAAAACGACATTCAAAAACGGTTTAAATAAAATCGAGACGAAATTATACACATTTAAACAATTGCGTCGAATGTTATCGATTAATTAAAAAGAGATAAAAGTTTCAAAAAAAAAATGCAAAATTGAAAGAGAAAATAAAAAATTTCGTGAAATAATTACGACTTCGTATTGTTATCATCTTTAAAATTTATCATCGATCACGTATTTTTTTAAATGCCCTCATTAATGTTGTTTTATTAAACGATAAAAATATAAATGAAAATAACGACGATGAGAAAGATGAGAAGGAGAAATAAAATAAAATAATCGAATATCGAAATTTGAAAATTAAGGTTCGATGATCGATAATTAACGTTGATTTCGCAAAAGTTATGCGGATATCAAATATTTAACATATTTTTTATTAATCATATAAAATCGAATTGAATAATTTGAATAATACGAAATTATAAATTCGATGTAAATTATAATATAATAAAAAAATTGTGAGAATCGATTATGATTTAATGTAACAACGTTAATAAAAAGAATTTCTTTTTCGAATTACGCTAAAATGAGGCTCAAAACTTTATTTAATATTTTTCGATATTCGAATAATAACCTTTATCTTCTTTATATAATTCTTTTTCATAAGTTATCGTCTCGTTCAAATACAACTAATCGATCTCTCTCGCGAGCGTTTCAATTAAATAATTCTATAAAAATTGTAAAAAATGTAAACGAATTACGAAAAACATATTTTATTTGATATATTCAAAAAAATTTCAGCGAAAAAACGACATTCAAAAACGGTTTAAATAAAATCGAGACGAAATTATACACATTTAAACAATTGCGTCGAATGTTATCGATTAATTAAAAAGAGATAAAAGTTTCAAAAAAAAAATGCAAAATTGAAAGAGAAAATAAAAAATTTCGTGAAATAATTACGACTTCGTATTGTTATCATCTTTAAAATTTATCATCGATCACGTATTTTTTTAAATGCCCTCATTAATGTTGTTTTATTAAACGATAAAAATATAAATGAAAATAACGACGATGAGAAAGATGAGAAGGAGAAATAAAATAAAATAATCGAATATCGAAATTTGAAAATTAAGGTTCGATGATCGATAATTAACGTTGATTTCGCAAAAGTTATGCGGATATCAAATATTTAACATATTTTTTATTAATCATATAAAATCGAATTGAATAATTTGAATAATACGAAATTATAAATTCGATGTAAATTATAATATAATAAAAAAATTGTGAGAATCGATTATGATTTAATGTAACAACGTTAATAAAAAGAATTTCTTTTTCGAATTACGCTAAAATGAGGCTCAAAACTTTATTTAATATTTTTCGATATTCGAATAATAACTTTTATCTTCTTTATACAATTCTTTTTCATTTTTCTCATAATTATTTATATATATATTGACGTGTGCGAAGTGAGCTTTAGCATAAATTTTTTGATTACATATTTATATAATTAGCTTCAAATATCGTCTAAATAACATATATTTCGCCTTTTTAAAATATCTCTTTAATCAAGCCTTTAAAATCGAAAAGAATTTCTCGATGAAATTAAAATTAAATGAATACGAGGGCAAATACAATAATACGACGTTTTATATTTCACACAATCGTTTAACCTCAGCATCATAATATGTGAAACAATTATTCATAATAATAATCGACTTCAGATCAGAAAATGAGTTATAATAAGAAAAAACTTCGTTTTTAAAAAATCATTCGAATCGCATATTATCAATACTACCCTGATGAATATAATAACAAAGAATTTCGTTTAAATAATATGTCAATAAAACGTTATGACGTTTAAATCATTTTATAAAAATCTGAATCGCAAATCGAATTTCGAAGGCTGAATAATCTCGTTTTTTTCACATTGTATGTTCATTAATGACACTTTCGTTTAAAAAGATAAGTATATCATATGTGAACTTGTTGATTTTCATGAAATACGTATCATAATAAATTTGTGAGCGCTTCGAGATCTCACGATAAAAGCTTTTTCTATTAATTTTTATAACGCGTAAGATCTTTGATATCGTGAATTAAACGACGATAAAATCGCATATATCGAATAGTGCATATTGCATTTCATTTTGATATATTCACGACTTACTTTTAATAAACGCTTTTAATGCGATTTTAATTTTTAAAAATATAATAAACGATTTCCTTTTCTTAATCAAAGAAGGAGCGATATATATATTAAAGACGAGAAAATTATCGATGATACGATATATAATACTTTTGCTTACATCTTCGATGATAACAATGATAACGATAAAGAGCCCATCGTGAATGTGTTATTAAATGCGATTTTTATGAGCATCGGACAGTGAAAGAAACGACATTTTGAGATTTTTTATATATCAGACGATCAGCAATAAGCTCAAAAACATAACATTAAAAAATCTTATACAAACGCGCAATTGCAACCTCAATTTGACAGTTTGAAAAGGTTGTGGGAGCGACAATATGGTAGGCATTCATACAGTACGATTTTGAGTGGGGGGGGTGCTAGCCCGACTGCTAATTTTCTAGTTTCCCAATGATTAAGAATATAGGGGTATCGATAACATATCTGGGTGATTTTTGCCTTCAAATATAATTGTTTTTGTTGCCCGCAATAACAATGCGACACTATGTGACAAATACCTATCTCGGTGTGCCACCCGAATAACTGCATACACCACCTGAAATCTGATATGAACGTCCAGATTCCTCAAGAGCTGCTCCAGCAAATCTTCTCTCACCTCAGGGGAGACCAGAAAGCACTCAACGCCTGCTCCTTAACCTCACAATCATGGTACTCGGCCTCAATAGCCTACCTCTACGAGGACCCCATAATCAGCGGCAAGGGTTATAGCTCCTTTGTCCGAGCTATTTGCCCCTCAGTCAACGCTCATGTCCGGCGCAATGGGCTGGCAGATTTGGTGAGGAGATTGGATATGAGCAATTTGGTGCACAATGGAAGCAAAAGTCTGACAGCTAGGCTACTGGGGAGGGTTAAGACGAAGTTGGAGGAGTTTGTGGCGCCGCAAGCATCATTTGCGTATGTAATTGAATTCATCTGACGCGTTAAAGTGGCCCACATCCGTAAAGCCTGCCTATTGCGCGAAGTCCGTTTGCTGACTTTCTCGAGGGTCAATTGCCTCGCAGCTCTCTCGAAATGCTCGAACCTTCGCCACCTAGACCTCTCCTTCGTTTCTGAGTCCATATCAATGACCGATCTCTTACGCTCGACCAGCCTGCTTTCGAAGCTGGAAAGCCTACACCTGCGTACGTATTTTAGGAGACCAAACTTCCTCTTCTAGACCGGACTCTGGGTCTTGGGACTCGTCTCTGGAACATCAATTCTGCAAAGACTATTTCAAGCTCGAGAGCCACTTTCGAAATGACCATGCTGATTCCGAAGTCTTGAACAGCTCGATCATCCGCCCATGACGCAAGTAAGGATATCATGATATGCAGCTGGCCAGCTTCACTCCGCGAGCTTCACATATCTGGAGGCATTCATGATGAAGCACTGGTATCCTTGGGCACCTTACCCCCGTCCGTCTCCATCCTCAGCATTGGGAATTGTCCCCATCTATCAATGGTCTCCATCGGCACCATATTGAAAACCAAAGGTTCACAACTACATCATCTCGAGGTTGTCGCTCCCATACCAGCGTTAGCCCGAGACCACAAGCCGCTTAGTGGCTACATGGAGCATGTTCCCAACCTTCTCTCGCTCAAAATCTCGCTCGACTTCATCAGCCGCTCGTTCATGCTTTTAGAAAACGACAAAGCAGACCAATACCCTCTGAGACAACTCGATCTTGATTGCTTCGACCCTGCGGATTGTGATGCTTTCAGTGCTTACGACCTCTGGGCCGCCATTGCCTATGACAATGGATTCGGCAGGGTCAGGAAGGTCCGCGTTCATCGAAGGCTCGGATGGGCAGCTTCGGAAGAGGGCAAGGAACAGGTGAAGGATTTGGATGAACTGCTCAAAGCTCTTGCAAGGGAAGATGGTGCCAGCGCAGAGATCAAAGAAGCGGATGCTGGCGTCGTGCTGTTTGGCAAACGATGACGCATGGGGAAAATGGCGGGCTTACCAAATGCTACGGCTCTACAACATGCAAATATGCAATGAGATGGACGATTTCATCTTCTTGAAACAGCGTCTTGCACGAAGATACCCCCATCATCGTCAGCCATTGATTATGACTCTGTGAGCCTGCTAGTGTTTGGGCACGAATCACTCCGTAGCTTGGCATCTTGGCATAATAGAATCTCAGAGGAATGAAGTACGCCTTTCAGCCAGCACACCGATCCGATCACGGAGCCTTGTTGTGCCATTGCTCTTCAACCTCGCAGGCTTTGTTCCTACATGATCAGTGCTTTGTCCCCAAGCTCCGCCTTCCTGCGTGTTTACGGATCCGATTACGGATCTTGTTGAGCTATAGACGATTCCCCCAATCTCAGCTACCAGGCTACCGTTGGGGTCACATTCTCATTGCGGGGCCTAAAAACATTTCTTGTAAGAGGCTGAGGCTGAGGCAGCTCAACGGATGAGGGAGATTGTACGTGTCAATGCCTAGCGACTTCATAAGCGAGGCCTGGGAAGATCCCCTAGAGGCACTGCTGCATGCAAATTGTTGATGTGCCTCTATGTGATTCGGCACGGACCATCCCCTCACGCGTCAGGACTGCGTATGAAAGAACTAAATCTTGCAGTATATGCATGGTTGGTCGTGCTCTTTCTTTGGGGGCAGTGCTTCAGGGATACGTGTTTGCAGCCTGTGCTCTGAAGCACAATACGTCGCAATCAGCCGTGGTAAAGCCTTGACCATCTAGACAGCTGAGCCTGCTGGCAAACAATGGTATTGGCCATTGATGGAAGAATGAGGGACTATTTTTGCACTTTTTAGTTAGGTATCATTATTATTCAGGCTGCGATTCTTTCACGACTGGGTAGTCAGGTACTTTTGGGCGAGGGTTTTCTCCCCTCAGTGATTCCGCATGCGGCGTTAGCGTGGTTAGCGTGGTCTTTCGTTCCGGCTTAGAAGCCCTGAACCCTTCGATGCTGCAGACTACCATCACTCTACACACATCCCACTTTCTCCATTGCATTTGCATATCCCCCTGCTCTTGGAACATAGACTCCTGTTGAATACAGGAGCTTGTTCCTCGAGTCTTCATCTCCTTCACCTTCAACTCCTGCAGCCAAGGACAAAACGCGTGTGGCCTAGACCCGATCGGCAAAGCACAACGAGGCTGCCTTTGATCGTTTGACCTTCAACTCCTCCCTGTCACATCAACCCTGAAGGTGCGTGATCCACCCATCAATCCATTTCCCCTGCATCACAAACAATCAGATCACTTTGGCATTATTCTCAACACTACTTTCCGCCTGTTCTGATCACGACGATACTCATCACTCCATCCTCCTTGGAATTTCCATCCTCTCACCGCCGTGCTGACGGCATCAGAGCCTCAACACCATCGCTAACGAATCTTACTCTTCCAGGCCAAGTTCCAGCTTTACCTCCTACACCTTACCTCTCTCTTCACATACGATCATCCATTAGCTTCAAGACACGGCCTTCCATAACGCTTCGTCACCTGGACATCTGGCCTTTCACCTCGTCGACTCTGACCCCATCAAACCCAGTGACTGTACGAGTCACGAAACGTTAAGATGACTACAATGGTGTGTGGATTTCTTCTATTATTGAGGGTACCGCATGGCTGCGGCTACCCAGAATGGGCTTTCTCGTCGCTCTCTGCAGATAGTCGAAATAGATGGTCTACAATGTCGCTGGCTCTGGACTTGCAACTCTACCCAAACAAATCTTTCAGGCCCTTGCCCCACAAAAGGCAAACATAACACCTCACAGATTTCTATATTGCGTTCTAAGCTTCCAAAGTTGAGATTGTTACTAACTTCTGCATTTGTAGGATCTTCGAGTGGGGAACAAGTACCGTATTGGACGCAAGATTGGCAGTGGAAGCTTCGGTGATATCTACCTTGGTGAGACCGCCCTCTTCTGTGATAGCCGAGTTGATACTGACCTGTCCCTGTCAGGCACCAACATCATTTCTGGTGAGGAAATTGCCATCAAATTGGAAAGTGTCAAGGCCAAGCACCCTCAACTTGAATATGAAGCTCGTGTCTATAAATCCCTGGCTGGAGGAGTCGGAATCCCGTTCGTTCGTTGGTTCGGAACAGAGTGTGATTACAATGCCATGGTACTTGACCTACTCGGGCCCAGTTTGGAGGATCTCTTCAACTTTTGCAACCGCAAATTTTCCCTCAAGACTGTGCTTCTACTCGCAGATCAGCTCATTTCCCGTATTGAGTATATCCACGCCAAATCTTTCATCCATCGTGATATCAAGCCAGACAACTTCTTGATGGGGATTGGGAAGCGTGGAAATCAAGTTAATGTCATCGACTTTGGACTAGCAAAGAAATATCGTGACCCGAAGACGCACTTCCACATTCCATACCGTGAGAACAAGAACTTGACTGGAACTGCCCGTTATGCATCCATCAACACTCATCTGGGAGTTGGTTAGTAGACTAGCATTCAACACTGAAGAAATTTGGGCTAACAATTCTCAGAACAATCTCGTCGTGATGACATGGAGTCCCTTGGATACGTCATGCTTTACTTTTGCCGTGGCTCTCTTCCCTGGCAGGGACTAAAGGCTGCTACCAAGAAGCAGAAGTATGACCGCATCATGGAGAAGAAGATGACGACCCCAACCGAGGTCCTTTGCCGTGGATTTCCCAACGAGTTTGCTATCTACCTGAACTACACTCGTTCCCTCCGTTTTGATGACAAGCCGGATTACTCTTACCTCCGCAAGATCTTCCGTGACCTGTTTGTCCGTGAAGGTTTCCAGTATGACTACGTCTTTGACTGGACCGTCTACAAGTACCAGAAGAATGCCCAAGCTATTGCGGCAAGCAACAATCAGACAGCTGTGCAAGAGGAAGAAGAGAAGCCAGCTCGTCGTCACGCCGGAGGTACGAACGCCGCAACTGCAGGCATTGCCCCCCCTCAGAACACATCCTCAGCTAGCAAACCAGGTGCCATTTCCAGCCAAAGACGTAAAGTCATTGAGCGTGCTCCGGGCGTCGACACCCCTGATACGAACCGTGCAGTAGGAGGAAGTGACAGGATGTGAGTTTCTGCCAAATCATGGTTCCTGGGTAGGAATCCACCTCCTTTGCCTTTGACGTTTGATCGATGAATCACGCTGGGCATGGAGGATTAGAAGACCGAATTCTGACTAATGCTATAGTCTTCGACGCTAGGCTGCGCTCTGCCTCCAAGGGAGTCACTGGTGCTGGGTCCTCGAGGCCTGGCAACGGTGCCTACCGTGTGAAGCGGGGAGGACAGAAAGGGGACGGTGGATGGTACTGATCAGATTCTTTTAGGTAACGACTAAGTTGGTTCTCCTTTCACTGCCAGTGGACACCGTTACCGGTCAGCTTCAACCATCACCATAGCCTGAGGGTCTCCACCGCTAGCCTCCAGGTATCTGCGACGACACACGTGGATATTTCCATCGGGTTTGCACTCTTCATTTACCGGTTTCATATCACTCTGTCAGCTCGGCTTTCCTTGTCTCGGCCTTGATCACTTTCATTGGATTTATGGTCGATCAGACCGTTCGAATACTTCAAACACTCTCGAACGCTTGATCGTCAAAGTCCTAGATAGATGGGCACGAACGGCACGCCGCTGGCTAGCGATGGTTCTTGCAGCATCAATTACATGCAAGGCCTAAGCATAGACAGAGCTTATCGGTACTGGACGCAATAGTCGGGCATTTCCCCAAGGGAATGTCGATCTCAGCAATACCGACTTGCGGCTTTATTTTCCTAATTTTGCACTAATGATCCGTCTGCACCACTACACGCACCCAGCCCCAACACCGGCACCAGCACCTTTTCATATCAGTCAACATACACCGACGGTTATCATGGATTTTCAGCGGCAGGCATAGCAGAGGGTGATTGTGAAATGCAGCGATTGGAGGAAGTTTTGTTTCGATGTGGCGAAAATCTCACAAGTCTACTGGTGCACTCACCGGCCGGTAGAGACTCTTGCCTTGGGCTCGCCCTGGAGGATTTAAGAATGGCTTAATTAGGGTTATGGATAAAGTGCCGGTTCCGGGGTGGTAATGCTGCTGCTATGCTCGCTTTGCTAATTTCTTTTCCACTTATGGGGATGAGCCTCTCAACTCACAGACGGCGTGACCGATTGTTCCAGAGTTAGTCTATGTGCTCGACTCAATCAAGAAACATCACAAGCCATTGGTATAACTTGATGACATGCGTCAACAGTAGGTACCAACCACACTCTTCTCCTCTCCTCTCCTGCTTCGGCACGTAGTCCCAGTCCATAGTTCCCACCCAAGGCCCCAACGCCGTGGTCTTATTCCCGGCTTCAACTTTGTTCAACATTTCGAAATACAGCAAACAAAGCTTCTCCTGGTGGGAGAAGGCTTTTGACAGCCCAGCGGTCAAAGGTGGCAAGTTACCAAAAAAGTGGCAGTCGAGATGGTCACATGTTCCTCACAGATCGACCAGAGCAGCATCAACGACGAAGTTTTCCGTCGAGAAATAATGCTCGTTCCGAACCCATGGCAGTCATCATGAGTAAAGAAGAGAGTCTGCCATTCCACTCCGACGCACCTCTTCAAAAATCCCCTGCCCATTAAAGCTTCTTTTTCTTCTTCTTTCTTCTTCTTCTTCTTTTCGTCTTTTTCGTCTTTTTCTTCTTCTTCTTCTTTTTCTTCTTCTTCTTCGTCTTCGTCTTTCCCCGTCCTCCCCCAAACCGCCCATCCTTAAACCGACCAACGTGCCAACACTCCAACCCGACCCTCTCCAACGTCGCCCCGCAACTCCCTTTGTTACCCACTCATCATCTCCTCCCCATCCCCGATCCCGGATGCAGATGCCCACGTCCGCCCTAAGCAAGCAGGCGAGATCGGTGGGCGAAATCCCGAATATGAATCGTCTTCGGCGGCGCAGACGACAAAGGCCCCGTCCCTGTCCGCCGTAGCAGCAGTCTCAACGATGATGATGATGCAATCCACGAGCCTCGCCTTGTCCCCCGCGATCCAGATCCCCCCCCCCTCTCTCCCCATCCGTCGGGACCAAAGACGCGATCTAAGTGGCCAGAGCCGTCGGCCGCAATCTCGTTGGCTCGGACGTCCATGGCCTTTACCGGTATATGGTTCCCGCCCTCGCGGCGCACAATGTTCAGATAGGACACCCTGGATGGAACGGCGGGATCAGGCGATGGAGATGATCCCCACCTTCCCCCCTCCCCCTGCCTGCAGCACCCTTTGGCACAACTCCCCAAGACCCGCGCGAAGCCTTACGTTACCATCTGCAACCACATCCACAGCGGCTCCATCCACGTCCCCCGCGCCAACATCCCGAAAAAAGCCCCTCAGCTTCGACCCTCTCGATGCTAGCCCTTTCGAGCGATTCCAGGCTGTTTAAATAAGCCAGTTCTTGCGCGATGGTGCGCCGCTCTTGCGTGGGGGGGAATGGTATGTCTGGGCATGGGGTTTGCAGCTGCTGGGCGTAAGGGCGAGATAGACGGGGGCAGGGTGGGATGGAGGCGCCGGAGGGTGGCGATGGAGGCGATGAAGGGGATGGGTGGAGGTCGTGGTGAGGGTGTCGTCGAAGTCTAGCAGGGGAAGAGGGGCGGGGGTATTCGGGGGTCGTAGAGATAGAGCGGTCGATTGATCTCTAGAAGGAAAAGGCTTGTTACTTACTACATAGATGAAGAATCATTAGAAAAATATACAAGCGAGTAATGACATCCAAAGGAGCCAGCCAGCCAGAAAGGAAACCAACCCGCCCGCTCGGAGTCAGAGTCAGAGGCGAGAGGCGTCTTTTGACTATCTATCTATCTATCTATCTACCTTATCCATCCATGAATCCGCACGGAAAAGACTGACAGCATGCTACAACCGAGCAGGGACGATAAAAACATCGCGTTCGGATACTTGATGCCAGCAGCCATGATGCCGCACTCATAGACATATTGTCCTTCCCGACGAGAGTGAGTGTCAGGATTGATGAGTGTGGCCCTGATGCGATCGGCGGTCGTGTCTTTGTTTTCGGCCTGGAAGTTGATGAGGATGATGGATGGATGGATGGATGGATGGATGGATGGATGGATGGATGGATGGATGG
>WOGZ01000007.1:0-73181 GCA_009733775.1 Alectoria sarmentosa
GTTAATTGAATAACGTTTTTTCAATTTCGTTATTTATATAAAAAATATTTATTATGTCGTTATCGATTTTATACGAGGAAATTTGATAATACGAAATGAAAAAGAAAAACTTTAAAAGATTATAAAATCGTGATTTTTTATCTAATAATAATGTCGTGAAAAATCTGAATATTTTTGATAATGATTTTTCGAACGATATAATCGATATTGTTTTAATTTAAATTATAATAATGATATGTGATTATTTTTTTCGATTCGTTAATTAAACGAATGTTTTAATATTTTTTTTATACTCGTTATTATTAACGAGACGAATCGTTATCTCGATGCGAATTATTTGAATTTCAATTATCATAAATGATTTAATCTAAAAATACGATATCTTAATAATTTTTATGTTTTGATAAAGCTCTTATTAACACGATTCTTTAAATTCGTTAATTGATACGAATGAAATAAGTGAAATAACTTAATTATAATGTTAAAATTAATATAAAATTATATTATATAAATGTATTAAATAAAACAATTAAGTAAAAAGAAAGTATATACATAAAAAGAAAACATTTATATGAAAATAAATGTCTTTATTAAGTCACGCTAAACTCAATCGAGTAATGTTAAAGAAATATGATGTCAAAGAAAAGTTAGCTTTATTAAAAATATAAAATACGCTCATAATAATATCGAGTTCGAGATTAATGTTATTAATAATTTTTTTTATTATAAAATGTTCGAAGCGAATAAAATCGATAACGAATATAACGAAATACGCGAAATAATCATTAATGATAAAAAGAAATTAAAAAATATCATATTTAATAAATGCGCTATCACGAACGATATTCTTTATTATAAAAATCGCTTATAAATATTTAAATTTATATACACGATTATTATTCAAAAAATACACGATTAATTTGTATATAATTATTCAAAAGTCGCTTATATATATAAATTACTTAAATGAAAATATTATTAAAAGAATATGAGAATAATAATCGTTATATATGTTAATAATTATTACATTTGCAAAAAAATCAAAACTTTTTATTAAAAATAAATGATAAATTATTTAATTAAGATGCTATGTAAAATATAAAATTTATTAAGTTTATATTCGACGACAGTCGAGTAAAGAAAGTGAAACGAACTTAATTATTTTAACATTTTTATTCGAATAAAATTATATAGCAAAATCACGAATTTCAACACTTATAACGCTAAAAACTGAATAATAAAGATGAAAAATCACATCTTTTCTTCAATCGCATGCATTAACATCTTTTATATCTTCTTTTTCTCTTTTCTTTAAACGTCGAGCGTCGAATAAATAAAATAATTATCGAATAACAATAATAAAATTATTGAGCGCACAGTGAAGGTTTACGAAAAACATGAATTTAAATTTTCACGAAAATCAAAGTCGAATAGTGATAGTAAGATGAGTGTTAAATAATTAAAGTGAGCATCGAGTAACGACAGTGAGGTCGACGACGATGATCATCCCCTCTTTTTCTTCCCCTCTCTTCTTTTTTAATAAATAATAATAGTGAAATTAGTCGCGGGTAGCAAAGGTGAAAATATCGAAATTTAAAAACGATTATATTCTTTTGAATATATTCGTCACGATGTCTTATATAAAAAATTTCACTTTTTGCAAAAAAACGATTTTTTGAAAATTTTATTTTCAGGTTATTAAATGCACATTAAAAATCGATTAATATATAATTAATAAATATATAAAAACGATTATATCGAAAAAGAAAAATGTAAAAGATTTATAAATTATTATTTATCGATATAAAAACCTAAATATCGAGAAATAAATATCGAAAATATCGACTTTAAAATATAAATATCGAAAAATAAATATCGAAAATATCGATTTTAAAATATAAATATCGAAAAATAAATATCGAAAATATTAATTTTAAAGCATAAATATCGAGAAAAGAATATCGAAAAATAATTATTAAAAGTTTTTTTTATAAATTTAAATATTATAATATGAGTATTAAAAAATAAAAATCGAAAATAATGATTTTAAAAATATAAATATCGAAAATTAAAAGCGTTATAAACGTTAAAAACGTCGAAAATATAAATATTAAAAACGTTAACTTTTAAAATGCGAGCGTCGAAAGTTTAGGCGACATAAAAATTATATATATCGATAATATTAATATCGAAAATAACGATATTATAAACGTATCGATAATATAATATAAAAAAATAATAATAAAATAATGAAAAATTAATATAAAAATGAATATCGAGAATATAAATATATTATAAAAGATTTAAATTAACTTTTATAAAGTGAAAATATATAACGATTAATGTGTTAAGTTTTATCGTTTATATTTAAATAAATCAATAAACGCGATCATCGAATTAAACGTTTAAAATCTTCAATAATAATAAACGTCAAATTTATTTATTTCATAATTATATAATTATCTTCGTGAATTTAATTATCACGATAAAGTTTTATTCTTAATTATAATTTAAATAATAATCGTAAATTTTTATCTCGATCGCAAATCGAATAATATTATAAACATTTATTTTGAATTCTAAAGATCATAAATGTAAAAATATGAAAAGAAAGTTTAAATATAAAAAATCTTTTAAATAACGCTTTAAAGCATTTATTATGATCTTAAAAAAATAATCACTTTTTAAACTTTTCAAGCGTAATTTAATATAAGACATCGAACGAATCTTTAATTAAAATAATATTGATTTAAATCGAATGAAAAGTGATTATGAATCTTTTCACTTCGATTAAATTGATTTAAAAAAACCTTTTCGAAAAGACAATTCAAACTCAATAACGATCGAATTTTGAAAATAATGATCATTTATAATCTTCGATAAATGAAATGTTGATCGTTTTACATTATTTTAATTTTTTTAAATTTTATTGAATTACGTTCGTGAGAGACGAATTTTAAATTCATAAATCAATTCACTCAAATTCTCAAATCGCTTATTTAATCAATATTATCAACAATTATATTTTTCGAGTGAAAATTTTTAAATAAGAAAATTTGAAGAAATATTAATCAAAAATGATTATGTTAAAATTTGAGATTTATTTCAACGAATTCTTAAAATGCGATAAATAAAATGATTAATTTCATTGAAAATTCTTTCTCTTTATAATTAAATGATATTTCAATCTTTCGAAATTACTTAAAATAAATTTTTGAAAAAATTCATCATTAAATTATTTAATATTATCGTCATTATTTAAAATAAATAAAAATTGAAAAATTAATTAACAAGATCACGACGTAAACAATTTAACCTTTTATAAATAATAAATCGAGATTTGTTTTTAAATTCATTCGAGATCGAGCGCTTGACGAAACATATCAAATTTAATCTTAAATAAAAAATTTATAAAATCATCGACGATTTATTTTTTAATAAAAACGTATTTTAAAACGATATCGTTATTCACGATTTTTTCGCGCACAAAATAATATTAAATATCGATGTGTTTAAAACAATTATAAAATTAAAATTTTTTAATCAAAATTACGATATCTTAATTATTATAAAAAATAACGATAATAAAAGCGAAAATGAAATTTTCGAGCTTTAATTAAGTCTACATTATAAAAACGCGCTTTATTTAAATCGCATTATCGTTATTAAAAGCGTTAATTATCGACTTAAAAATCACGAAATTGAGATCGTTGAAAAACCTTTCGAATCAAATCGCCTCTTTAATAATCTAAATTTAATCGATATATTCGATTTTATAAATAAATAATATTATCGTGAATTAACATTTAAATAATTAATTTATAATTATATTATCAAAATTGAACACATAATTAAAGATAAATCGTTTAATATCTTAATTATTAATTTAATTAACGTCGATATATTCGCGCAATGAGACGAATTTTTCTTTATAAATAAATTTAAAATATAATATATCTCATAAATATCTAAAAATTCTTTTAATTACTTTTTAATAAAAGTCGTTAAAATTAAAAGCGTAATAAAAGATCACGAAAATAACGTAAACGATATTTGAACGAATATTCAACATCGCGTATATTAAAAAATCGACAACGAATTAATATAAAGAGCGAGATTTTTTGATAATTTTAAAACCTTCAATAACGAATTTTAGGTGTAAGATTTTCATTGAAATATCAATAATCTTAACACGATCGCTTCACATATTATAATTTTTAAAAACCTTTTTAAAATAATTCTTTTGATTAAACGTTATAATGCGATTTTGATAATCGCGCATTATTTTTATATTTAGATAATAAATATATGATCTTAAATTCATTATTCGAAATTTAACATTAAGAGCGCTTTTAAATTTATTAATAACGAATAAATTAAATTTCGCGATGAGAATATCGTCGATATAAATAATCACGATAATTTTCTTTTCATCATAAATAAAAACGTTAAAGTTTTTCATTAAAAAACGATATTCGAACTTTCGAAAAAAAAAAAAATAATGTTATATTAAATTCGAGATGATTATTTTAACTCATAAAACGTTTTCTTACAACGATAAACTTTATTAATATCGTTTTTATATTCTTTAAATTAATGAATATACACAATTTTTTCGACGTTATCGTATAAAAATATGATTTTAACATTTATTTAATTTAATTTTAAATTGAAGACGATTGTTATAATAAAGATAATCTTATAATTTATAAATTTAATAACGAAAACGAAAGTTTTTTTAAAGTCGATGCCTTCGCGTTATATATAATCTTAAATTATTTATCGCGTCTTATATCGAATTATCTCATTAATCGAACCACGCTTAAATTTATAAACTCATTTATTTTTTAAGACTTTACGACCCGCTGAAAATTTATAAAGATATTAAACTTTATTGTCGATCAAAAAATAATATTTTTCATTTATATTCAATTATTAATTCATTTTATATAAAACATTCGTTATTATCTCTTTATAAATATAAGATTCGAATAATTCAAAATTATTTACCTTAATTAATAACGCGATGAAATTAAATATTAAGACTTTTAAAAATGTGATAACGGCGAAAACGACTTCGACAAAAAAAATTTATTGCGCATTCGCAAAAATTGAGCTTATAACGACGATAAAAAGTTTCTTAATACGCGACCTCGACATTTGAAAATCGTTAAATCGAAAATGTTTTTAAAATTACGACGACGATGTTAATAATAATCGTTAACGAAAAAAAATTCTTAAAGAACTTAAAAGAGAGAGCTTTGCCATTAATATTATTATTAATATCATTTAAAATTATCATTATAAACTCAATTCTCGTTATTATATCGATTTTGATACGTGATATTAAAAATTAATTAACGATAAATAATTTTTCATTTGAAAATTGCGTTTTAAAATGATGATTTATTCATTTAACGTTAAAATATCGTTAAACTTAATCGTTTCGAGTGAACATTCGATAAAAATTATTTTCGTAATTTATTAAACGACTCTCTTTATAACGATCATCGAACTTTTTTTAATTAATATCGAAGATTCGACGCTTTTCGTAAAAACCTTTTTATTCAATACGTTTTAAATGAGATAAATCAAATTTACGATTAAACTCGCTTTTATATAAAATCTTATTTATATTTACGATAAACGAATAATTACGAAAATAATTAATAATCGTAATGAATTTTGAAATTATAAATTTCGAAAACTCACTATTTATAAATAAAACGTGAATTTTAATTATTAATATTTAATTTAAACGTTTAAAAATCTTATTTATTTAAGAGTTTTTAAAGATAATGAATTCTCATTTTATTTTATGATCGTATTTAAAATTATTGAAAATTTGATTTTTGATTATGATATTCTCGTCGCTATGAATGCGTTTGATAATAAAATCGTTATACTTCATATTAATTTTAAATAATTTAAAGATATTAAAAGCTTCATTTTTATGAATATCGAAATAAATATAAAATCTTTTATTGACGTTCTTTATAAATTCAAACATCATTTAATAATTTGAATAAATATCGACACTCGATATAAAATCAAAAATATTAAAATAAAATAATTCATTAATATATTTATCGAGAATTAAATGCTTTTTGTGAAATAATAAATGAAGATTTAATTTTATATAAGATATATAAACGTCTTCGAGCGTTAAAGATTTAAATAAATTTATTTTAATAAACATGTTTTCAAGGCGAGCGACATTTTGCTTTTTAAAATGTTTTATATAAATATATCATACATCGAAAGTCTTGATATTGATAATCGTTAAAACAAAAATTAAATGATTTTTGTTATCGAATATATAAAAATTATCGCGTTAAATAATTTACATTTTATCACGCTCAATTTTAATTTCGTTAAACGAAAATTTTATAAAATAATTATTTTTAAATAAAACTTTTATAAAGATGAGATTGAAATTATTATTAAATATGTATAAGACATTTTTGAGATTTAATATCACGATTTAATCGTTGATTTTTTTAATTTCGATGCGAATGATGTTTGTGATTACGATTAACAATATTTTATCATATTTTTTTAACGATGTGAGACGTTTCAAATGATTAATAATCGAGAAATTTATTTCGATTATAAACAATGTATTTAATAACATAAAAATTAAGACAATTTAAATTTGAAATGTTTAAATTCACTCTCGCGCAATTATCATAAATTTTCGATACATTAAAATCTTTAAGCTTCGATTTGAACTTAAAATTATTAAATTTAAATTTTTTATTGCTTTCATTATTACTATTATCGTCTTTTCATTTATTTTTTCATTTATTATTATTATTATTAAAGAAATTGTTAATTAACGAATTAATTTTTATTATTATCGATTTTATGATCGTTAAAATCATGATAATGCATATCGCATTTTTTATATAATTTGACGATTTTGATAATGTCGACACAATGATTTAATTAATATTCATTTTGATTTATAATTCGAACGAAAATTGAAAAGAAACAAATAATGAAAACATATGTAATTTAAACGTATTTAAAATAATAAATGTTTTAAAATCGCTATATAGTTTTATTTAAAATATATTTACATAATTCATTTTCATTAAATAAAATATAATTTTAAAAATATTATTCGATATAATCGTTATAAAAAAATCTTAAATTGAAATAAAATTATCAAATAAATAAATTTTCGTTCAATTTAAATTAAATGAAAAAGTTTTAAAACTTTATCAACGACTTTCGAAATTTATTAATATATTCATTAAAATTATCGCTGCATTAATTCAACATTAAATTATTAAAACGTTAAAACGCGCGGATAAAATATTCAAAACCTCGAGAGAAACAATTTTCTTTCAACTTAATTCACGCGTTATAAACGTTAATCATATGCTCGATATCGATATAATTATTATTAATTACGTAAAAACGTAAAACGATGCAAATGAGATTATGCGTTAATTTTTACATCTTAAATTTAACGATATCGTTATTATTATTATTATTATTATTATTAAATAATGAAATTTAAAGTCGATACTTGTTTTTCGATTTAATTTATTTTTATAAATTCAAGATCTTAAAAACGTTCTTTACGATTCGCTTTTAAATTATATAATCTATTAAATTAATTAATTTAATTATCTTTTTTAAAACATTAATGAGTTTTAACATTAAAAATTCGAATATGATAATGATAATGAATGTAATAATAAAAAATTTGATATAAAAAAAACGAAACTAACAATAACTCTAACATTTAAATATTTTTTAAATAAAATAAAATAAATGAAACGAATAAACGTGTTTTAAAACTTGTATTTACTTTATTTAAATAATTAATATGAATTATATATATGCTTACGATTATAAAAAATGATTTTCTTAAATCTTATATTAACAATTAACTTTTTAACGTATCGAGATAAAAAAATTTCGCGACTCATATTAATTTGAGCGAGAAATGCTCATTTTTGATTTAAATAATAAATTTAAACGACGATTAATAGATTTGACACGTTATTAATTAATTATTTTAATAAATTCGAGCTTAAACGACGATCGATAAATTTAATTTATCATCAATTAATTTGTTTTTAATAAGTTTTAAAATTAATAATTTTCAAAAGAATTATTCATTTCGATTTAAATAAGAGACTTAACGACGATTAATATAATTTCGATATATTATTAATTAATTATTTCAATAAACTTTGAAACTGATTATTTTTAACGATTAAAACGCATTTGTTAATTAATTTTCAATCGAATAAATACGTCGCACGATGAGAATATGCATTAATTGAATATAATTTTAAAAATTCAAAAATTGCCTTCTTAAATTAACGTGACGTTTTTATTAATTAAGATGTGTAATTTAATTTTCACGATCACGTCATCGATAAAATTAACGTTTTCAACGAAAATTGAAATTCGTTTAAAATTAACGTTTAAATGTGCCTCGAGTCGAGACTTCGAAATGATATTATCTCGTCGATGTGATAATGAATCGAATATCTTTTGACGCTTTAAGATTTTTGCGATGTTTTGTAACAATATACTCACACAAAATATTCTCATAAAATAAAAATAAAATCTCGTGATTTAAGGCGATTTATGAATTAATATATGCAAAGCATATCGATAAAATAAATGTCAAATTATTGAACGAAGCTCGATCGATCGGGTTTATAATTTATTAAAAGTAAATGATAAATTACTTGATTAAGATGCTATATAAAATATGAGATTTATCAAACCTACATTCGACGACAGTCGAGTAAGAAAAGTAAAACGAACTTGATCATTTTAACACTTTCAGATATCGTGAATATGATTTATTATAATTATTCTCAATTTCACAAAAACGCTGATAAAACATTTTTATGAATTTTATCGTCGATTTATTATTATTAAAAGATTATAACGTTATATAAATTATAATAAATCGTTTAATTAAAAAACGTTATTACGTATTATATACGACGAAAAATAATAACACATTTATTAAAAACATTATTAAAATGTTTATTAAAAAAGTTTTTCGTATATACGAATTATTAACATCAATAATGTTCGATCGAGATTTATAATTTATTGTTATAATATGAAAATCCTTTTATAAAAAACTCGATATTCAAGTTAAATTATTTATAATCTTTTATTCTAAAACAAATAAATAAACGAAATGAAATAATTAAGATTTAAAATATTATTTGCGTATTTATTATAATTATATACAAAATAATTGAGTTAAATAAATATTCATAATCGAATTTGCGAATAATAATAATGTTTTAATTTTTATTAATATGTCGCTTTTTTATGCAAATAAGAATTTTTATCTTTATATAAATTTTAATTTTAATATTATTAATTACGCTATTATTCGAAAACGTTTTAATGTTATAAAAATAAAAAATATTATTGATTATATATAAAATGTTCTCGTTTATATACGTGACAATTTAAATAAAGCATAACTTGCGATGATCGAATAAATTAATTGTTATAAAAAAGATGTGACGTTTAAGAAAGACGATCTCGTTTTTTTTAATAACAAAAACATCGTTATTAATAAATCATTTAAAAAATTGAATGACAAAATATTTGATTTATTTAAAGCCATATTCATTATCGATTCTTTTTACAAATTGAAATTATTTAAAATCATAAGAATTTATAACGTTTTTCATTTTAAACTTTTAAATCTCATTATCATCAATTTATTATTTGATCAAAAAAATCTTTTTTTTAAAATTATCATCGTTAAAGATAAAGAGAAATGAATAATTGAAGACATATTAAATTCAAAAAAATTATGAAATCATTTTAAATACAAGGTTAAATGAAAAGACGTTGATAAAGATTTTAATTAATATAATATTAACGAAAATAAATTCGATAATGCAAAAAACGTAATAAAAGATTTTTATAAAAGATATTTAAATAAGTCAAGATAGAAAGATTAAACATTATTTAATTGAATTAACGATTAATTTATAAAAAGATTTTATTATTCACTTTTTTTCATTTTTTTTTCTTTTTTATAATCGTCGTTGTTATAACGAATAATGATAATTATATATAATTTTCGATTATTGTGCGTGCGTCTTCACGTTATTTTTTCAACGACAAAATCGATCGATGATGACGTATTAATTTATAACTCAAACGAACACGCGGCCCTCGTTATTCACATTATAATTACTTTTTAAAGTCTTTTAACGTTGTTTTAAAATCTCGTTATCGTTATTATTAATTTTATTCGATATTATATATATAATAATTTATAAAAAAAGATTATTTAAAGCATTATTAAAATATATGCGAATTTTAAATAAAATTTAACGTTTACGACTCGATTCGATTTAAAAAATCTTATTTAATTATATCGCTTAATTTTTACGATTCTTTTTTCACTTAAAATATGAAATATTAAATAATATTAAATATTTAAATGTTTTAACGACGATTATAACGTTAATTTTTTATTAAATCACGTTATTTTTAAACGTTTAAAACGATAAAACATTATAATATCGACGATGTTATAAACGAATTTTTCACGATATATTATTATCTTTATTATCGTTAACTTTTTTTAATTGAAAATGATTATTAATTAAATGTTTCGAAAATATAAAATAAATTATAAACACACTTCTTCGATCTTTATAGCGTTGAAATATCGCTTTTTAAAAGAAAAAAAATAATGTTATGAGCGTATTTTATATCTTTAATAAAACTAATTTCTCTTTAACATCACATTTTTTTAACATTATTCGATTGAGTTTAGCGTGACTTGATAAAGGCATTTATTTTTATATAAATGTCTTTTTTTTATGTATATAATTCTTCCCCACTTAGTTGTCTTATTTAATACACTCATATGATATGACTTTATGCTGATTCTAATAGTGTTCGCGAATGTTTTTTAATATTACAAAAACAATTTGCGATTTTATTACGACGAACTTAATCGATCTCAAATTACAATCGAAAATTCTTTAAAATTACGACGGCGTTTTAAGAATGAAAATGAAAAAGAATATTAAAAATGTATTCGTCAATGAAAAGCGAGTTTTTTACACGACTCTGATATTTAATTATTTGAAAATAATATAATAATAAAATATTACGTTAAACATCAGCTTTCGAAATATTGCGATAAAATAATTTAATTATAAATTATATATAAACGTGATATTTTATAAAAAGATGATGATTTAAATTATGAAATAATTCGAAGCAAAAAAGATTAAGAGGCTGATATTGAAAACATCGTCACACAATTTAAAATCGATAATTAAATTAAAACATTTAAACACTCTGCTCAATTGTTTAATTTAAATTTATAAAAGATTGTTTAAAATCTTTTAAATAAACGTGTATATTAATAAGATTAAAAGAATTAATACGAACTTCGTATCGTGATTCAAAAAAAATGAAATCGCATTATTCTTTAAAAAATTCAGGTTAAGATTGCGAAAATGTTATAATAATATCGAATGTTACGCGAGAGCAATTATATTAAATTTATCAAGTTCAAATTATGATAAATATGTATATATTTGAATAATAAAAATGTATATCAGCAGTAATCGAGCTAAATTTCGAAAAACGATAACTTTTAACATTTTCGTGATATATAACTTTATATTTACATATTTTAACGATTTAAGCGTAAAACTTAATATCGTAATTATATCGTAACATTATCGTAATAAATATATAACGATCTCAAGCAAAAGAGCTACCTATAAACAGTGACAAAACATAAACGTTATTATTTATAATCGTTTTTTATAAACAATATCTTTTATCGATAATACGAAAGCATAATTAATAAGTTGTAATTTTCATTTAATGTCGAAGTAACGTCGAAATCGAAGGTGATTCTAATTAAATAAAAATGAAAACTGCTTTGATCTCTATTATGTTATCTTTTACTCTCACATTAATCATTCACATATTCAACGCAAGATATCGCGAATGTTATTCCTATAAGAAAATTATTTAAATCGTTCATTTTTGCTATTAAATTCTTAAAAACATTAATGTTTTTCGATATATAAAACTTTCGAGCATAAATTTAACATGTTTAACAACTTTAAAAATAAATATATATTTTTATAAATAAGCGTATATATTATTAAAACGAATATGCGAAAAATCGTTCAATTATCGTTATTTAATTATAATCGATTATAATATATAATTTAACACACATTCAGCAATAATAGGTTACATTATCAAGTAACCGTTTATTAGTGGTTATTATTTGGAATACCAGCTAGATACAGTTGTCGCAAACCATAGCCCTCCGCTAAGGTAGTTAAGCCTAGCCTAGCCTAGCCCACTGCGCTGTCTAGCCGGGAATGAAGACAAAGGAAGGGCTTCGGAGAAACGTTGCCACATCAAGGTTTCAATAGTATGTAGACTTAATCCGCGCGCGATTGGCTAGATTGATGGGGGGGGAACAGGAACAGAGCGTTTGGTATTGGTTCATCCTATTGCAGCCATTCATTTCGGCGCCGACTGGATCGCGAGGGCGACCTTGCCGCCATGAGATTATGGCGAACGCTCGGGTGGAAGGCCCGGCCGTTTTTTTGTTTTTTTTTTTAATTCAATGTAAAATGCGATTTGAATGCTACAGACTTGGGGACCCGCCGCCCCGGGGGGGGGGGGGGGGGGGAGGGTTTGTGGGATAGGGCAGGGTGGAGTAAAAGACGGGTTGGAGGAAAATACAATTTTTTGGGCGGGGATGTTGAGTTTGGTGTACATACTGGGGGGTGTATGCAGGCGATTTACCGGCCGGTCACAAAGGAGAGAGAGAGAGAGCTTTGTTGGGAGAGAGAGAGGAGGGAGGGCTGCAAATGGATCGTGCGGGGATATTAATAGTTACCGCAGTATGTATAGCTGCACCGAAACCGAGTCACTGCGAGTGTGTTTGTGAAAGTTCTTAATGGTCCTCGGTGATCATGTTGAATGAATACCTACCTAATCGGAACGGAACGGGCCAGAAATGACCACCGTACTCTACATGTTATATATAGCGAACTGTGTATGTATTTCGCCAAGAAAGCCACATCCACATCGTCCTCCGATGTTGCTGCGTAGACGCGTTGACCAACTACCCAAATGAAGCAGTGATGAATGGGATGTCTCCATATATGTAGATACCCAAAAACAACTTCTGTATCATCAAAGAAGAAACAACTGCCAAAGCAGCGGAAGCGAAGGTTCAAAGTTGTGTCAGGCACTGAAGTTCCCCACCATGTGTATATGAAAAGGACGGAAGCCCAAACCAATATCCAATCAACGATGTTATCACCCATGTGTACGTAGCCCCCTTTTGCTTTTCTAACCCAAGACGGAACATGGCCATAGTTGCGCGGTCTACTGGTGGTCTTCTTCATGGTCGGGTAGGATGAAAGTGGAGTCCCAGCTGTGAGGGGGTTCTTCATCGTCTTCGCTTGCAGTCTGTGCTACGCTTTGGAAGTCGGGAACACTTGGATGCGGAGCCGGTGCGCGACCGACGGGACGTTTTGATGGCTTTGAAAAATATTAGCATTCGTCTGTTTTTTTTTTGAACAACAAGGGTGAGAGTGAGTTTGAATAAACGAAGGACTTGGCTGTGCTTACTCTGCATAGGCTGCATTGGTGGCCCGCTATGTAAAGCTTCTCTTTACAATCATGTTTCAGCTTATTGACGAAGTCGGAATCAAGATCGGCCAGGTAAAGATCACCGCCAGGATTGGAAGACTGGTATGCTGATCTGCGACCCTTATGCTTTGACGTTTCAGCAAGAAGCCGCGCAAGGAAGGATGTTCGGAACAAAAGATAGACGGGCTCTTACTATGCACTCGCTGCATCTGTCTCCCTGTTTGACAACCATTTCTTTGCTGACGCAGATTCCACCATAGATCAAGTCGTTTTTGCAAAGATATGGTCCGTCGAAAGAACGAGGACCAAATGGCAAGGTTGAGTTTTGGAAATAGAGGCTTCGGGCCACAAGACTATCCATGATATTGAGTTTCTACCAGCGTGAGGCATTCAGCGTGAGCGATGAGTTTGGTTTGAAGATAGATCAGGCTGAGACATAATCACCATGTCATATACACAGACAACTCCTTGCAACCCACTTTCGACGTCGAGTCGGTCGATCTCATGATCACCCTTGACTGGAAGATTGGCAAATATCTCCGATTGCGTCACATACATGTGGGTCACAGCGAACGAGATTGTCTTGCAATGCTTTAAATGTTGGAGATGCTGCAAATATAAATCTTCCAAGAGGCAATTCCGAAGATAGAGACTGCAAGACAGGGCAAAAACACTCTCTCGAAGAACTGAAGGGACCCATGACTTGGGTTAAAGCCCTTTAAAAGATTCAGACGAGAAAACCTGAACAATAACGAAAAGGATTCCATTTTGGGGCTGAGGAGCTCCACCATTAAATTTCACAGCATGGTACTGATGATGCGTGCTATCTGTTTAATTCCGAGGAGTGCGTGTAATTGGACAGTAGAGACCTGACGGGCGATCCGACAGGAGTAGTCCCATGCCGATGACTCATGTCATGCCGTTCAATTTCGAGAACTGAGTTGCAATTGGATTGATGAGACGTGATAGACGGTCAGATTGGAGTATTCCCGTTCCCTTCTCAACCGATACGAACAGTCGATCCTGTGGGAAGCTTGGAAATGAGGAAAGTGTCAAATTCCTCCCGGAAGACCGCGGGTTACTTCCATCCACGGTAGGCTTTACTCTATACCATGTTGGTAGAAGTGAATCCTCTTTGTAGAAGGCTGCATGCAATCGTACTCCACCGTGCCGTAGAGCTGAGTGCGCGGCCGTGGGTGGTAAGCGTTCGAAGCCTGATTCTAGAGGCCTCTGAATGATTAGCAACAAATCAGGTTTCTCCAAAGGCATTTAGCACGCTCAGGCAAAGACCCAGTGGATCCTGTAGCCGCCCATGAGAATAGTTGGCCCGGGCCGCCAATTCCGTGGTGAGCCAAGGCCATAGAAACGCTTCCGCATCATCTTGAGGATTAGGCTGAGCTTCAGCCCGTTGTGACGGTGAGGAGTTTGATGACATCGACTGGTTGCCTACGAGAAGAAAATGCTGGATTACCGAGTCTCAAAGAGATTGCTGGCTTAGCAATGGCGCTGGTATGCAGCCCTACAAGGATGTCAACGTGCATCTGCGCTGTAACCTAGGATGTGACTGTGGAAGCTGATGTGAACTATTGGATAGAAAATCAAGAGAGAAAGAAGACGACTCCTTCGATAAATGAATTCCATGAACACCGCATGAACGCTCCACGAGCACTGCATAAACAAGCTGTCACGTTACCACCATTGGGCCGAGCTGTAGACAAGAATGATGATATGCAGATTCCCAAGATCGACTAGTGAAAAGGATTAGCGATTCCGCGTGAAGCAAGCGGCGTTTCAGCGTCCGGAACGCGACAATTTCTCAGCCACAATAACCCAGCACGCAGGCAGCGAGGAGAAAAGACACAGAGGGCGTCGATGCAACTCAGAATACCAGGTGCATATAGAAATTTCGCTCCCTTCGGTTTGAGACAGCTGCTCATTCAATGTTACAGTCGCAGAATAACGCGCGACAGACCTCGGCATTGACCTTCAAGCCTAAGGCACTCTACAAGGCCGTGAACTCCCTACTTGATAAAATCTGCTCATCTCACACGTCTGACATCAAATTGCAAAACAGCAAGCTGTAAACCACATTAATTCCAAATCCACGAGAGGGAAGGTATTGCCGAATGAGCGATCAACTTCGCGCTCTTCCCGAAAAGGAAGGTGCTTCTCAAGGCCAACTTTCCAGCTCACGGTACTGGTAGGCTATTCTTGCTGTACCTGCATCCTGTTCGAGGCTTGATCAGCGCCAATCTTAGCCGTCGATCTGTCGAAAGACTGGTGGAGTAGGATTTGAAGAAAGTATTGTTGTCACGCTTGGAAGACCAAACCAACCCATTGGTCTGTGCGGTCTGAGTTGACAGAAAGAAATTCTTCAAGTCGGGCAAAGCACATGTGAGCAGCGCCATGTGCCCCTCCTTCAATCTATTCGAGAAGATCACGGAAAGTCATATGAGCTCGAGAGACAAGGTACATGCTCATTGAAAGTGGGGTACAGCGTACCTGACGGCGGGGAATTGACGCCAGGCTGTGATATGGAAGCATTAGACCAGGTTTTAAGGCTTCTAGAAGAGGCTTTCGATGATCCGACGTCCAAGTTGCAAGGATTTCTTCATTTCGAGAGTGGCCCACATAAAGGTCGGTGTCTGCAGATCGACGATGTTGGACATACACAAAAAAATGATAGTGGTGTGGGGAGTCAAAGTGTGTCGACCGCCACCCTCTTCACCGTAGATGGAAAGGCAAATAAATTCCAGTCTGATCACTTTCATCCGAAAGGGTACGGATCAAGGCTCATCTAAGGTTAAAGGTGCGGTCCGTGAGTAAGTAAGGTAGACGGACCATTTGTTGTTGGTGGTGAGTCTGTCCGCGCTGTCAGGCGTAGCCATCAGGTGCTCCAATGCTAAAAGAAGTATCAGATGCTAGCAGAAGACGCTTGTTCAAGGAACGGTTCACACGATCATCAATGAAGTCCGAAGCTATCAGGGATGCTCAGTCGAGAATCGACGGGATTGCCATGAATCAGTCAAGGGAAGGGTGCCTGTTCCGCCAGATCTGGGTTGGAAAAGCATCGTTGTAGATGGGGGCTGAGACTCTTTGAGACTATTCATAGGACCGCCGAAGCCGAGGAACGGTGTCCTGATTCAGATCGGAAGTTGATCTGCGAGGTACGGAGACGGTCTGAGCAGATTTACCAGTCTTAGGAAAATGAAGGCGACGAGGATAATAATTTGTGCAATCAAAATGACGGAGGGAGGGGAATGAATTGCAACTGGAGAGTGGGGGTTCGTGCCGAGGAAGGAAGGGGCAGCCCCCGGCGCTACCGTCTCCGGGGCCCTGGGGCAGTCTTGGGGGGCAGTCTCCCGGGGCAAGGTTGATCCAGGCAGTATGCCTTGCCCTATCGTTTATCGACTTTGATCGGAAGTTACGATATGATTTTGCCACCGATTCTATTATTATCATTCAGTAGGGAGAATGTCCTCTATCTTGCCGCGGTTCATGTTCGCAAGCATGGACGTGTTGGAGGCAAGTGAGACAGAGAGGCGGAGAATAGTATCCAGTTGAACAAATTTCGCCTCTGGTACATAGCTACCTCCGTCTCGCTTGGAGGAATCTATTATTTATTATTTATTATTTGTTATTTGATACAGTTGATAAGGCGCAATTGAAGCCTCAACCTGCCCCGTTTAACCTTTCCCCGCAAGACAGAAGAGCAGAGATACGGTCGTTGGTAGACTGGTACCCTTCTCTCTCCCGTCATTTCCAATCATCAAATCATAAGAGTTGAATCATTCCAACCGGTGGAACTAGAAGGCCGAACTAATTGTTCCATGCAGCTTCTACTCTACCGTCTACCGCCGTGCTGAACTAGCCATTTTATTCTTAGCCATTTCTTAATCGTTCTGATTGTACACTAATTGCATAGCTATTGTCTTGAAGATTCTGATTAGCCATTGACATTGTTTCCTTTGTCGCAACAGCAACAATGATGATAATAATATCAGCAAATAATAGAGCATGGATCCAGGATACACTTGTTTCGTGCCGATCATCCCCCCTATTCTTGTTAGCTGGCCCGCAAATCTCGGTCGGCGCCGTCCAACTCGGAAAGAGAAGCCCTCTCTCGTCTGATTCGCTGGCCTTGAAGCACACTCACATCATTGCTCATGCACCACCTAATAATCCCAATCCTCCATCAGCCGGTAAACATTCACCTTATCTGCATGACCTCCATACGCTAATCATCCCTCAGCCAATTGACAGCATCTTTCCCCCCAACCTCCCCCCCCTCCTTGGCTCGCCGCCCGTTCAGCATCTGGGACAATCGTTATCGGCTTGCGCCTTTGCGGTTGCTTCCATATTCCCCCATCCTGACGACCCTGAGTCTAATGGGTGCAAGGAAGCAAGACTCCCAGGGAGCACGACATCAAAATGGCCACACAGCCATGCAGCGGCCGCTGCTCCAAGGCGATTCGCTACGTCTTGCACATCCCAGTCTTCGACCAACGGCCCTGCATCTAAAAGGATGCCACTACACCTCAACCATCCAACCCCTCTCGTCATTGTATTAAAGAGCTTGCGGTACCTCGATACTCACCCTCACGTTACTTCGACCGTCACGAGCTCTCCTGGCAACCTACCATACCTTCTATAACCCAATGGCTTCCCATACAAGCTCGCGTTGTTGATACCCTCAAGCTCTTCATTGCAGAGCGCCTGCACCCTCCTGTATACATACCAACGCTGCTTGCCTGTCTCCATTACAAGCTACAATACCCCTCTCCAGTCAACCAAATCGACGTCAGGCCTACTCGATCATGTCAGCTACCAAGAAAGAGGCCGAGGCGGTCAAAATCGAGCCTCAACAAGCGGCCCAACCAGCGGGGTCTCCCCGTAAGCGCCGCAGAAGAGCCCCGACCACTGGAGCTGCAGATGACTGCTTCGCCTGCCAAGAGCGCCAAACCAAGTGTGACAGACGAAGACCATACTGTACACCATGCCTCGACCAGGGCAAAGATTGCTCAGGCTACAAAACGCAATTGACGTGGGGCGTTGGGGTTGCCAGCAGAGGGAAACTACGAGGCCTCTCCTTGCCCATTCCGAAGTCAAAAAGAGTCGCGCAGAGCATGGACGAGGAGGATGACAAAAAGACCAATGGTCCAAAGAAACTGGCGAAGCTTGGCCCTATACGCAGAGCAACCGATTCCCTAAATAACGCTCAGTTGCGCAGTCCTACAAGTGCTCCGACAACCGGCAGTACTGTCACGTCTACCACATACAACTTTGTCAACATGGATCCCAATTCGTCGGCGTCTACCACGTCACCGTCGCCCATGTTGCCTCCCCCAAGCTTCGAATGGCGTGCCCCGTCCTCCCTCTTCCAGGGCCGTGATTCACAGCAAGTTCGCAAAAGACCCAGGAGACACACCTTGCAGCCACTCTCGGTGCCGACAATGCATCCGACAAGAGACTATGGAGTCATGCCAATGACCGCCAGCGTCATTGGTGGGTATGGCCACCATGACTTTGGACTGTCTTCACAGATTTCCCCCATGGTACCAAGCTTCACTGGCTATGGCATCGTATCGCCAACCTACAAAGACTTCACTTCATCATCAATGGTACCAAGTTCCTGTGAAGGCAGCTTTTTCACGAGTCATGAGACCCTCGGGTGGCCGCGTGATAACTTGAGCTCGAGTCTTGGCCCCAATCACAGCAACCAAGATTACCGGCAGCAGGACACTTTTTATGCAGACTTGATGGCGACCGCCAATCCTACGGACAGCATGCTACCCACTCAGCAGACCTTCCCGCCACATGACCTCAGCGTCACTAGCGCCTCCGACAGCACTTCGCTTGCAGCGAGCAGCAAGTACCCGGTCTACGCAAGCCATTCCTCAGCGTTGGTCGCCGACGATGTTGGAGATCATCCGTCCTCGGTTGTCCCAAGGTTACTTCCATCGCTAGCCATTGGGAACACACCGAAGCTACAATACTTGATCGACTACTATGACAAAGTCATCTCCCCAGTGATTGTTGCCTTCGACGGGCCAACCAACCCTTACCGCTCGCATATCTTGAGCCTCGCTGTCGAGAGCGAGACTCTACAGCATGCAATTGCCGCTCTATCTGCCAGCAATCTCCGGATGAGGAGAGGACACAATCCTCTGTCGACCAACAGAAGTAGCCAAAGTATATCGCCATCATCGCACGATCACTCCGTCAGGAAATCCTCCATCGCTCACAGCTTGATGGACGTTGGCATAGATCGTCTGCCGGAGACTTCTGCAAGCGAGCCATCGCATGACGAGCTCTACCACAAAGGCGCTTCCATTAAAGCTCTGAACGAACAGCTCGCCGATCCTCTCCGTCGCAAGGATGACTCCATCTTGGCCACCCTCCTCATCTTATGCCTCTACCATATCTGCGACACTGGCGTCGCAAAGTTCAAGACGCAATTCGCAGGGGTAAAGAAGATACTTGCCCTTCGAGGGGGCACCAAGGGAGACAACTCCAAAGCGACCAATTGGCTCACCATCATGTTCACATGGTTTGATGCTATGACAGCTAGCGTCAACGATCGAGAAAGTCAACTCGACGGGGATGATTTGGATGTGAGCACGATGAACGGCGATGAGTGGGCTCTGGAGAACCTTGCTGGTTGTGATGGCAGGCTTTTCAAGCTCATCGCCAAGCTCGGTCGACTCAACCTTCTCAGTCAAAACAAGCCTGTCGCTGGTGGCTCTACTAGGAGCTCGCCAAACGCAAAGGTGCAGCAGCTTCCAAGTCCAGTCGCGAAGAACCAAGACTACTACAGCATGAACTACAATCGCTTCGATGGCAACGGCTGGTCAGTGATGGTCGAAGAGGAACCAGCAGAGGCCGATACCAGAGCGCAATTCTGGAAAGAGTGGTCTGAAATTCGGGAGAAGCTTCAAAATTGGCAACTCGATGGCCCAATGACACCACCACCAGAAGGTGATCGACGAGACATTTACCACATCTCAGAGTCCTTCCGTTACTCAGCCCTTCTCTACACCGAGCGCCTAGCATACCCACACCTCCCGTCTGCGCATCCCAACTTCCAGAATCTGGTGACGGAGGCGCTGTTCCACATCTCAAACGTACAGTCAGATGTCTTTCTCCTTTGGCCACTCTTCATCACTGGCACCGAATGCGTCAGTGAGCAGGGTCGCTACCTGATCCGCGAGCGGTGTCTAGATATACAAAAGGATTCGGGTTTCTTCAACAACATCTCCGGGCTAGAGCTCCTGGAAAAGATATGGCGTGACGATGAAACGAATGATGAGCAACCCCCGAGGTTGACGGCCAGTGGTTTGCCTATAGTGTCCAATGAGTTTTCTACCATGGGAGGGCATGGGTTCAAATGGCGAAAGGCTATGGAACGGGTGGACGGGGAGTATATAGTGGTCTGATCTTATGACTTTCGGACTTTCGCATGATGATCTTTTTCTGTTGATACCAGTCACTTAGGGATCTTCATCCATTCATTCTTCCTTTTTTTTCCTAGGCTAGCAATGGATGTATATACGAGCACAATGGAACGAACGATTTTGGATATATCCCGCTCCATATCAGCCCTTGCCCCGTGACCATGTGTGTTGGGTAAGCTGATCACTAAGACTTACGGGTTGAGGGCACGAGCTTCGCTTGTATTTGTTTTGTACGGTTGACTGATGGGGAATCCTCTCCCTCGTCTGCGTTGGAAACGTATATTTTACTCTACTCTACTCAACGAATCTGACTGTCTGGTTAAAGAAGCATGAATCTCCACACACTCACATACTTCTAGAGTAATATCCTCCACAGAGCCTTCTCTTCGCTCGTACCGTTCGTTTGTTGAAAATGTCTCGTCGGTGAAATCCTCGATTGCTGCCTTTTTTATGTTTTTTCTTTTTTCTTTTTTCTTTTTCTTTTTCTTTTTCTTTTCTTTTTTTTTCGAATGATTTGTGAGAGAGAGTCGTTGGTTTTGTTTGAATTTGGGCGATTTGGTTTGGGTTTGGTTTGGTTTGGTTTTGTTTTGGTTTGGTCGTTTTAAGATGTACTCGGTCTGTCTCTGCTTCTGATGTGATGTGATGTGATGCGGTGTGGTGTGGCGAGGTGAGGTTTGTTTTGGTTTGGTTTGGTTTGATTTGATTTGATCATGTTGTATTGTGTCGTGTCGTGTCGTGTTGCGTTGTTTGATATGATTTTGCTTTGATTCGATTTTATTCGTTTGATTGGCCGTTTTGGAGATGTACTCGGTCCGTCTCCTGTTTCCTGTTTTCTGTCTCTGCTTCTGTGTCTGCTTGTGGTGTGGTGTGGTGTGGTGCGGTGCGGTGTGGTGTGGTGAGAGAGAGAAAGAGGGATGATGTGATATGATATGATATGATAGCAGTGGGACATTATAGTAAAGGTTCGTAATGTGAGAGGAACGGTATAGTAAAGGTTTGTGAGAATGAGAGGGATGCTCTAGTGGAGCTTCGTAGTGTGAGAGGGACGATATAGTGAGGGTTTGTGAGAGTGAAGGTTTGTCGTGGAGCCTGTGAGAGTGAGGGAGGGGGTTTGAGAAACGCGCCGTGAGAGGAAGAGGCAAGGTTCCTGCTTGGGAGTTTGGGGTTTTTGGGGGGGGTTCCGTGCTGTTGTGTTTCCATTAAGATGTGAGGGGTGCGATCTGGGTTGGGGGGGTTTTTCTTTGCGCTTTGGGGTCGTTGATACAAGGGGGGGTTATGGTGGGTGTTATGACCTCTTTTTTTGGTATGTCATGACATCTTTTTGGGTATGTATATGAGTACGTGCGCGCTCTCGCTCTCTCTCTCTTCGGCCAAGTCCCAGCTCACTTAAACCTGCCTTGACATACGCTTCGCTTCGCTTCTCCACACTCGACCGACCCAAAGAGGCTGCATCTCGTCCGCCCGCGCTCATCCCGTTTCCCGGTACGTGTACGGGTGAACGACCTGCTGCGACAGGCTTCAAAACTGCTCGAGCTCAGATAGGGTGGGGTCTGGAAGGGTTGGGTTTCTTTCTGAAATGGATTGGAGATGGGGTTTCTAGGATGGGTCTTGACTGCGTTTGACTTTGGTTGATTGGTTGGTTGATGCTGATGGCTTTGACTTCGTAAGTGCGGGGGACGGTTTGCAGGGTGGTGGGGTCATTTGGGGGCATTTTGATGTCGATTGCTGGGGGCTGGTGCAGGTGCATGTGGCGTAGGGCGAGATTGATTTTGCGCGAGAGGGAGTCGAGGTCGTGGACGAGGTGAATAGGGGAGGGGGGGTCTTGGACGAGGATTCCTGAGTGGAGCAGAGGAGGGTGGTGGCTTCGTGCTCGTGGAGGAGGGGGATGTTGGCTGCCGGCTTCAATGTGTTGACATTTACGTGCGGTTCTCGATCGGTTCGCTTCCTTGTCGAGGGCCAAGGGTCATGGGAAGACAAGGACGACGGTGCTGCTGCTGCCATCGAGAAAGACGTGACCAAGTCGAAACTAGAAGCTCAACCGGAGGAAAGCAGTGAACGGCATTTGAGGGAAAGAAGGATGCCTGGCTACTAGGTTCGAGGCCTATCTTCCAAGACTGTTAAAGTGCAGCATATATTGTACATACCCCAGCCTTTAGGGAGAGTCATATTAAGTGATTGAAAAAGGAGTGACAATCAGCCCGTCTTAAAGATGTCCAACAGCTTCGTGCGGCTCCCACGAAGACAGTTCTTCTGGACGTTTTTGCACATGCTCGAGCTCCTGTGGCAACGAAGGAGCATACAACTCATGGTTTCGGACACCATTCGTCTCCCTCGCTCTTGCGACTCTATATGCACTGTTGGCCATCTTTTGGGCATGGACTCTGCGCCTACGTTCCCGAAGGAACAAGAGGACTAGACCGGACAGCAATAGTACACCCACCGGCACGCCGATGCCAGTGCCAATGGCCGCGGAGCTCTTGGACGCCGGTGCTGGCTTGGATGATTGTTCCACGGCCACGCCGATCCTAGTTTGAATTGCCGCGCCGTTTTTGGATAGCTGAGCTCGGTTGGAAGACGGTCCAGCTGCGGTTGGAAAGGGCGCTTTTGTGGCTGTCGACTGAGTTACCCCCGATGTCGAGGTGGCCACCAAGCTCGAAGAAGATGGAGTAGTGAGTGCGGAAGAAGAGGACATCTCCGTTACGTTACATTCCACCGTCAGCGTTTCTGTTTGTAGGCGGGCTTCAAAGTTTCCAAAACTAGGTTCAATCAGTAGACCTTCGCAGCACCCAGCCTCCACAACGTCTGGACCCGGCTCCTGTGCGCCGCAACAATAATAACTTGTGCGGGACCCGTTGTTGAGGGGGCAAGGGTACACGTTGCTAAAGCTATTGATGGCGGCTGTCATAGTGTCAGCCAGCTTTTTGTGGGGATTATAATATTGTTTTGGGGTTGGGCTGATTGCGTACAGTCTCTACATGCTGGACAGCAGTTCGACGATTGCCATGTAATGTCCGTACACCCGCCTCGATATATGTATCCAGCTGATCCGAAGCAGAAGCCATTGAGGGAGCATGGATCTCCTGGACCACAACAGGCGCTGTGCTCACCGCTTGTTGTGTCGCACACGTAGTAGGGATTCTTCGGTACGACCTGGTCGGGATTGTAACAGACTGGATCTGCATTTGCGAGGAGGAGCTGGTAATAGATGAGTAACAAAGTAGGAGATACTTTAGTGTAAAGACACATGTTCGAAGGTATTCGAAGGGGAAAAAAAAGAGAGAACGAGTGCTAGAGCAGGAGATATCGAGATGTTAGGGTTGCTAGGAGATGAGCTCATAGAAGATCAAATAGAGAACGATGGAACAGTGTGCATAATGCACGAGATAGGAGCACATGCTTGAAACATGAATTGGATTTGCAGCGGCCTCGTTTGATCCTTTGAAGGAGACGCTGTTCGTGGTGCACCATAGACGATTGTTGCCACGACCAGGTCTCCACCTTCAGCAGTACACCATCGTAGACGATCCAAGAGTTGTGGTTCGCTACCCTCCCATAGGATTTCCTGATGCGCAGACCCTGGATGACTCTCCGATAGTATTTGATGGAAATCGGCCTGCATGACTGACTGCAACGCAGAGGCTTCTGGTACCCAGTGGTAGAGTCAAAACCCCGCCACACGAGGACAGCGCATCCAAGCATTGTGCAGTGCAATCTCCGCGAGGCACGCAGTTCGATCCTAAATTTCAGCCTTGCTCGAGCATTGCGAATCGCAGTCCTTCACCTGGGGAATCATGGGGGTGGGTGATGATATACGAGGTGGAGACAATCGTCATCTGAAACCCAGTGCGGCAGCGTTCCAAATGCTGACGTGGTGGATTGCTTGACTCAAGGCTGAGAGGACACGGACTGACTTTTGATGCCTCAAGACAGCTTGGCTGCAAATGCCGTAAGACGGAATAGAGTCATTTGTGCCTTTTGATGTATTGTAGCTGCCTGGTAGAGAGCAAGATATTTATGGCTCCTGATGATAAGTGTATCTCATCGCACGCTGCCGAATTGATGTACGTTGTTATAGTTATGACAATTGCTTTAATTCGTGAAAAAAGTTCTTGTACACATTGAGACTTTAAAGGAGAGTGAGTGGAAAGAAGAAAAGAGACACTCATGGGGCATAAGGCGTAAGGCGTAAGGCTTAAATTATAAGAAAAAAAAAGGAAAAATTAAGAGTCAACAAGCCCAAGACCCCACCCTTCACCAGCAGAAACCAAGTGCCACCCCCTTCGCCTCGACGCAGGGAAAATCTCTCTGACCTGTTTCCAGACTGAAGATTGATCTTCACGACTTAGGAGTCACAAGCATCGTACGTTACCGATACGAGTTGTAAACCCACTGCTAGGATCGAACGGGACACCGAATTCCCATAAATTGCTGGGTGAAGCGGGAAAGGCAAATTTCCTCTGTACCATTACAGCATGGATGAAAGAGCTACTATTTTAAGATATATCCTTAATAATACGGAATCATTCCGTTGCTGTCCTCTCCTCTTTCCGAACATTTATTGGTAGCAAAATATGACAAAAAAAAATCTTGACACCTGTTCATATGCACATCTTGATGTTGAGATTCCACTGCAAAGGGTGATTGTTCTGGTGATGAACATGGATACTGCTTCACAATATTGGACTAGAGAGAATCAAAATGTCCACATCGGTGACCGTCTTATCATACTGAGTGCCAAACAAGTCTATATAATTGAAAACCTGCCAGAATATTCTAACGGGATCCATCTACGGGTTCTTATTCCTGATGACCCAGGCTTCTCAACATTATTTGCGCAGAAAGCAACAATGCCATTCCAAGGACAATGCCAACGAGAACAGCCTCCCTCTGTGACCCTATCCTTCTGATCCTCGCCTTCATCAAAGCAAGCCATGCCCATTCCCCATGATCCCTCATGGCACTCCTCATACCAGGGCATCCATCCAGACTACTTGCATTGTTCTCTGCCTGATAGTCCAGCAGCGTGTTCGTCTCGACCTTTCGATGCGACCAATGGCCCATCGTATCACGATCTAAGAGCACTGGCTTCGTGTCTAGAGGGTTTGCTTCCTCGGATGTGGGTGCTGTGGTTAAGAGAGGTACACCAAAGCCACAGGACGTTTGCACCTGCACATATTGTCAATCGTAAGACTCAGAAATTGCCATGGCCAGGAAGACGTACTTTGAAAACATCCAACAAAATCACCGCCCTAGCACCCTCGATCCTCTCCTTCCCCATCTTTTTCAACAACCCGTCGAACCTCGGATCATCCCACTCGACAACCTTGCCCATACAGAAGAATCTCATGATCCTCGGACTCTTGGCAAAAGAACAGAACATGATCGTGATCCTACCATTTTCATACACGTGACTGATGCTCTCGCTGCCAGAGCCGGTGGCATCGACGTAGGCGGCGTGGTTGGGACCGAAGATCGAGAACGTGGATGAGGGGAGCCCTTTGGGGGAGATGTTGACGTGTTTGCCTGTCAGGGGGGCCGAGGCGGTGAAGAAGACTTGTTGGTCGAGTGCCTGGGAAATGGTTAGAAATCTTTTCCTCGATAGAGGTCTTGTGAAAGCAAGAAGGAAAAGGGGCGGACCCAATCTCGCAAGTCATCGGGAATGGAGTCCCAGAAATGTACCATTGCGTACACTGCTGAATACTTATATAGTTTCAAGATTATAGAAAAGCTTGATAATGAACGCGATCAGAAATATGGGCTGTTCGATATCTGAGAATGGAAAGGAAAGAGAAAGCTGGAGTGGAGAATGAACGCCAGTAAATATTCGCTTAAATGCTAGCCGTATACGTTATCGACAGACTTGGATAGAGGTGCCTCTTCACAATAAATGGATTGTTATTCAAGACCTAGACCTTGCAGGATTTCGTGGGCCGAAGAGAGCTTTCTATCACTTTACACTACTGGTTGTTCTTCTATTCAAATTCTTTCTTTGCCGATGAGTCAACTCCCCCGCTTTCCTCTTAGTGGGATTTGTCATCACAAACATCTGGTAAGATAACAGAGCAGAAGTATTGCATTGGGACAATTGGACTGAGATGATCTCCCCTTTCTGTTTTAAACAATGCTTGTTATAATTTCAATGAAAACGTCGCTTTCGTCTCGAAGAAAGCTGCTAGATAAGGTCATTATTGGAACATATTCAGCAGTTGATGTCTCCATCTCCATGAATGACATTCGCGAAGGTGAAATCTGTCAATCCGAGTATCTCGTGACGAAGTGGGTTTTTATTTCCAAGAATCTGATTCTGGAGAGGATGTCTGGCAAATTTCCCCTTGTGCGTGACTTTTGCTTCAGTCTGTTACCGTAAGACATGTTCATGACCTAGAGTGACGCTTTTGGGCGAGCTTTTGCTAGCTCTGGTTTTCCGGAGGAGCAGGAATGAATGAATGAATGAATGGGAGAGATTGGGATCGCTGGCCAGCGCGCATGCAAAGCCGAGCTTTTACAACATAGGGGATGAACAGGGTCAGGCCCAGGTGATTAATAGCCTTGTATATGAGAAAAGGAATATTAGTAGGCTTCAGAAAGCACAATTACGAGCAACAAATACTCTGGCAGCATCATTGAGGCAACGGATGGTGTGTAGATAGGTAGACAACAGGAATGGGCGGTTGAGGGAATAATAGCAAATCTACCGGGTAAGATAGGAGTCTATACGCCATTAAAGTGTAATATAAGAAGAGGCAGTGAAACAGACGATGTCTTGGTAAGAAAAGCCTGTGATAGAGGCAATACCTCGCGACTCTCTCATAGTAACACGCAATCGTTCAGCAATTGAGATGGGAAACGTGGATATGGTAGGTTTCGTAACAATCGAGCATACACATGAAGTAAAAACATGGACTTTATTTCCTCCGTTGCCTGCATCATATCATACGCCCCCATCGGTGTCCAGGAGGTCAAAATGAGGACACTCAGAGGATACCAGTCCCAGAAGCATGGAACTTTCCATCTTATGATTCTGAACCCTGCCCTCCTTAACCCAAGCAAAAGGCCCCAAGCAAAGTAGCATAATGGACGATTCGGAGTATATCTATAGCAAGGTATTGACACAGTCCTCAAGGAAGTCTCATTTGTATGACCAAGGAGACAATGTAGAAAATAGGTACGGAACCCTCTCCCTGGAAGGTCCCTTTGGAGCCCAGGCTTGAGTCATCCCTGCGGGGGTATCCAACCCACTTCACAACACCACTTGACCCCAGATGACCACCATCTTGAAGTCTGGTACCACACTCTCAGCGTAAATATCGGGAACCTGCAGTCCGACTTTTTTCTCATCTGGCGTTTCAATCACGATCGTGGGCTCTACCTCTTCCTCTGTCCTGCCACAGTGTGCGCTTTTCACCGTAGCGAGAATGGGCTGCTGCGGGAGCTTGGAATATATGGAGACGAGGGAATGGTCGCGATGCATTGCATAGGTATGTTTCTCTTCGCCCCGTGGTTCCACCACGTTTGGCTCTTCGGGCCTGATATCTGTTGGGGAACATCATGGTGCAACCTGCAAGATAAATAAGCAGCGTAGCATGTGTTAAAGAAGCTGTTACAATATCTGCAAACCTGTAGGTTGGCTATCGTTGACGTTGAGAAATCGGCGACGGAGTGGAATCTCTTAGACTAGGCCGGTATATAAAACGGAAAGTATACGCGAGCCTAAAATTTGGCTGGGAGCTGCAGGTCAAAAGACAAGGTATTGAGTACGGGATGACAACCTATGAGGGGAGGGGAGAGGGGACAAGCTTATCGAATGATATTCTACGATTGGTGCTGAGGTTGTGAAATCTTATAAACATAGCATTGCTTTCATCGAAGTAGATCACGGCTATCACCTACTGTACATGTAAACCATTTCATAGCATCGTCTTATATAAACGCACGCCACCTCGCCAATGCAACGCCCGCTATACGCCTGCTATGCTGGGGGTATCATGTGAAATGCTCGACTACAGGAAGTATTCGGTGCGGCGATTAGTCGTCGGTGGAATGTGACGCTCTCTCTCAGAAACGGCAGAAAATATGTTAAATTTTGGTTCCAGGTCCTCTCCAAGGTTCATGATGGAGGCGACATTGCCGCAGCGGTAGCAGTAATTGGGAGCGCTCCAGACGGTGACGACGGACTTGTCTTCAAAGTGCCACTGTATGCAGGATTAGCTACTGTAGGACTTATCGGGACGGAGCGCGGAGTACCTTGTAGCCCTCATTGACTAGTTGATGTGCACGGGCGATGAGCTGGAAGCCGTTGACGTGATTGAATTCCGTAGCGACCTTGTTGCCAAAGAGCCACCCTGCACCACGCGGGGATACAGCCCAAGTCCCGACGTCTTCAGGATCACTCCAAACCAAATCACAGAAGGCTCCTTCGTGAGGGATCTCCTGAGCTCGAGCAATAACGCGAATTTGATCAAGGGTACGGATTTCAGGACTCAGACCACCGTGGACGCAGAGCACTTTGCCGTCAATGACTGCACCGAGGACTAAAAAATCAAAGACTTGGCAACAAGCTTTCCAGACCGAGGCATTACCATACTTCTGTTGGCATTCCTCGTAGAATCCGTAGACTTGTGTGATCTGACGAGATTCGTGGTTGCCTCGGACGAGGGTCACGCGATCAGGATATCTAGTCACGTATTAGCCAGAGGCCATTAAGGGAACAATGGTGCTGACCGAGCCTTGAGACAAAGGAGCAGAGTCAAAGTTTCCAAGCTAAAGTAGCCGCGGTCCACAAAGTCTCCCAAAAAGATGTAATTTTGATTGCCCGGGATTGCAGTACTACTACCCTCTTTCTCGACGCCCAAGGACGCTCCGTGGCTGTTCTCACGCTTGCGCCCACGCTCTTCCTCCTCTTCGCCATCATCGTCGTCATCGCCAGCACTACCCGTACTCGTCTCACCCTCCTTCTTCTCCTTTGAGCGGATCTTTTTCTTAAGCTTCGGGTTGGTGATCTCGGTAGGCGGCTCAATATCATCAGAGGTGATAACGCCAGTGGGAGCCGGCGAAGGGGTAGCGCGTACATCACTTGGAGCACCTCCTGCGACGCGAAAAAGCTCGATAACATCGTAGAATTGGCCATGAAGGTCGCCACAAACAGTCACTGGAGTCGAGACAGGTTGGATGTTGGACTCTAATTGAAGCATCAATTCAGCTGGGTTCGTAAACCAAAAAGACTCTGAATGCTTACCCTCCATCAGAAGCTCCTTGCAAATCTCGCAGAGCTTTTTCATGGTCGCTTCGGGCAAATACTGATTATTGAAAGCACATCCAAGCCACTCATCAACCTCGGCATTCTTGGTGAGCCTCGCCGGCCCTGGCCTGGGTGGTTTTTTGCCCTCCGGCATCTTTCAGACTTGGGACGAAGGAACGATCTCGATAGAGCCCTCCTTAATCGAATTGATGGGAGAGAGCAATAATGCCAGACTCCAATGGCAATCCGTAGATTCTTCGGCGTCGGCATCTGGTTTTTTCCGGAGATCGTGTAAAAACGGTTAGGCTGGACGTGTCAATATCAGAGTGGAAATACTAACACCATGGACACGATGATTTTGCTTGCATTCGCACCTGCTTAAGTTTCGTTGGGGTCTGCAGCTGTAAGAAGAGGCAAGGTGCTTGACAAAAAGAAGATCAGAAGACTTTTCTCCGCGGTGGGACACCAGGAATCCCTACAGTCATGACATTCCCAGCTCCAGCTCCCCGTGTCACCATAGCTCGACCCTCTCGCCCAAATGGAGTACTCTCAATTCCAGCGTCGGCCACACAAAAGAGGAATGAATCAGCTTCGGAGGTTTTAGCTTCGAAGCTAACATCTACGAGGTTAAAGATAATTATCAGACGGCTTCCACCAGGCTTGACACAGGTGGAATTCGAAGAAGCTATTGGGGATGATTGGAAAACTAATGGAGGCAAGGTTGATTGGGCTGTCTACGAGGAAGGAAAGGTTTCCAAAGAGTACGGGTGACCTCCAGAGGATTTCGCTGTCAATTCAACGCTGACAAGCTCTTCAGTCCTGCCAAACCCTCGAGGCCGAGCCGTGCATACCTACACCTGACGAAGCAAGAGCATATAGGTCTACTCTCTGAGCATGTCCGCAACACCATCTTCAATGATGCGAAGGCTTCCTCGAAAGACTCTGCGTTACTTGGACCGCCGTCAGTCGAATTTGCCCCCTATGGTCGTGTCCCTAGCAGCAGGCCGCGCAAAGACGCTCGTCAAGGCACGATCGATCAAGACCCTGAATTTATGGATTTCCTTCAAAGTCTGACCAGTCCTCCTGCCAAAGCTGTCCATATGGATCAAGAGAATGGGGGAATAGGAAAAGCCAAGGATAAGGTCACGTCAACCCCTCTAATTCAATTCCTCAAGGACAAGAAAGCCAACAAGGGCAAAGAGAACGCTACGGCCCCGAAAGGCGCCAAACATTCACGTCAAGACTCTAAAGATAGTAAGTCTGCTGCCGTTGCAGATTCAAAAAATGCCACCGGCAGTGTTACGACGTCTTCTCCCAAGAAGCGCAGCGCCCAAGCGGTCAAAGTTGAACAGGCTGCCCGTGATGCGGTTAAAGTGTTGAATAAACAAGCAGCAAATACGAAACAAGCAAACACATCTTCCAGCCCATCGAAACCCGTTCCTGCTCCGACAAATCCTGCTGTGACGCCGAACAGCACAGCCAATGCTGCACTCGCCGACAAGAAGCGCGAACGTGGAAATGTTAGTGCCGCAGCGAAGATACTACAACGAGATTTGGGCTTAGGTGGACATGTTGGTGGCCGAGGTGGAAGACGTGGCATCCTTGGTAATGTAGTGAATAGGCCTACGCCTGGCAATGCTTCACCAGCTGGAAAAGCTCCAGCAGCTCCAGCAGCTCCACAGCCAGCTGGTTCTACGACCGAAACGTCTACTACTCCAGTTGCGGGTGCAACTGATGCATCGACTGCTCCTACTTCAGATGCAGCGCAACCAGTAGCCCGCAATGTGCCACCTTCAGGGCCAGCAGCTTCAAGAGCACCATCCAAGGCTTCTACATCTACGCGGCCTACTACTTCAGGCAACGGTCCTCCCTTGTCAAAGCCTGCAGCGCCTCCCTCGACCGCTACACAAGCATTCCTCAAACATGCAAACCCATCTCAAGGAATCACCGAACCTCTACTTGACGAAGCTTTTGCCATCTTCGGCACAATCAATAAGGTGGAGATAGATAAAAAGAAAGGTTTTGCATATGTGGACTTTGCGGAACCTAAAAGTTTGCAGGAAGCCATCAAGGCAAGTCCGATCAAGGTGGCCCAAGGCCAAGTGGTGGTGCTTGAGCGGAAGACTGGCCCTACATTGCAAGCTAGGAATGTGAGGGGAGGTGGGGGGATGATGGGGAATCGGGGAGGGACGCCGGTAGGAAATAGAAGTGGAGGGATGCCAGTGGGCAACCGAGGCGGGTCTGTTAGGGGAAGAGGCGGATTTGGAAGAGGAGTGAGCAACTTTCCCAATGCTAACAATGCGAAAGCCGTAAACGCAACAACAACAACTGCTTCAACTCCTGCATCCGAACCTTTGTCGAAATCGGTAGCTCAAACAACAACCGAAAGCCCACCCACCCAGCCGGCGGCTCAATCATCTGATGCAGCTACAACTACAGCTTCCTAGTTCTCTAATACTCCCTCGGATTGGACATTCTTGCTTGAATACAACTCACAAGCAATTGGACTCCAGGGACTACGATGAGGACCCGGCCTTTCAAAGAGGATCACTCTATCATCACGGTTCGAGATGAGACTCGGACCTCGGTATCGAGGCCACATTGCTGAGAGAAGCTACTCCGGAGTGCGCGATCAGCAGGAGAGCGATGGATCCAATGAATCCTCATGAGAACGGAGGATCAGAGGAGCAACGCGGGATCGACTGCGATGGAATGGAAGCATCCCATCAACAGTATGGTTCATCCGGGATAGCCCATATGGTTAGACAGTCCATTCCTCTCACAAATCTACCAAAGCTGCACGTAAGAGTTGAACAGGATTACTGTTGAGGTATCGACAAATACAAGAAGCATAGATAGATTATGCATCCCAGGGCCAGAATGTTCTACCCGGACATGCCATCAATTCAGACATTTGAGGTTGCCTCCAATGGCAGAACAGTGCTCTCAGTGAAGCCAACGATTATCGTTGTTCCGCAGCGAGTCCTGAGATACTTAAGCGGTACCATGCCCTTTCCACCGCCATTTGCCTGCGAACAGCAACGCCCTGCATCAGCACTGGGGAAGCGGTCCACACAACATTTGGCCCGCCGCAAGTGAGGGAGCTGACGAAGCCAGCCTCGCCAAAACCGTTTACCTCCATCAGCCTTTCCCACACCGTTTTCGTTTCAGCCTTTCCCCAGCAAGCAGCCCCACGCATCGCGCCGCACCCTGTCCTGACTCCGCAAATCTCAGTCATGCTTATGAGGCGCATTAGTCCTCACTCACTCATCGAATGTAATCCTGCAAGTCATCACTGCCACGCGATGATTACATACTACCGTAACCCCAAGAATAAATAGAGCCTGTGTGTGGAGTAGTAATCCGTCTTCGCCCCCCCCGCCTCCCAAATCCGTCTCACTTCCCTCGCAAGCCAATCGGCTCGCCCCGTCGCCGTGATTGTGTATTTTGTACCCAAGTACATATTCTATATACCTTCGGTGTCCGAGCAGATTGAGTATATGAACTATGTATCGTCTCCGGATCCAGCTTCAAACACCCTGCCGATCAGAAAGTCTCTCTCACACGAGATTCCTCCTCGGGGCTTGCGAATGGCTCGCGAGAGCTTCCGAGCCTCGCTTCGCATCTCTCTCTCTCTCTCTCTCGGCCAAAAGCAAAGGAGTAGGTAGGTACCTAGATAGGGTACTCGTCACGAAAGATCGAGGAATGGCGGTGACTCTCACACACACCGCCTTGGACACATCAAATCGGGGCTTCTTCCATTCCATATCAAACACATAATCTATTTCGCCGCGCACCCATCAATCTTCCCCAATCATAAACATTTTTTCTTGTGTTTTTTTTTTAATTATCCTTTCCGGCACATTACCTACCTACTCTTTTCCATTTACCCTTTTTTCCGGATTTGCGCTGGATTTCCATGGATTTGAATATTTGCCTGATCCGTGCTTGTACCAATTCTAGATTTCGTCTAAATTTCTCGCGGAAGGCTTTATTAGGGTTTTCAGCGCGCGGTGGAGGGGGGGATGTTTGTGCCCAATACACACGCATCATATGTATCATCCATCTCATTGAGTCTTGCTCCGTAGCGTCGGGTTGCGGATGGGATGGATGGATTTTTGTTTAGGTTGTTACCTATGTAGGTAAATGAGTTTTTCTTGGTATTTTTGAATTTCTGATTTGGGATCCCGGGGGGGGGGGGAATACTTTGGATATACTTTTGGGATTTTTGGGGGAATGGAGCGGTCATGGAGATTACCTACCTATTATTTTTCTATACCTATGGGTTGGTGATGATTGATGATTCACCGCTTTTTTGGCGGGCGATTTTTACTAAGGCGTGATTATTACTGTTGGTCATCTTTTTCGGCGGAGCTGAACCGGTGTGTGAGTGTGTGTGTGTGTTTTCTTTCTCCTTGGTTTGGGTTGCATTTCGATCGGTCGGTTGGTCCGCTGCCTTGCCTGCTGGCTGAGTCAGCGCCTTGTTATTAGGTATTTATTGCTGAGACGGACGGAACGGAGGAGAATGGGATAGTTAAAGTATGTAAGGGAGGCGAGGGATTTTGTGTGTGTGTATATATATATAATATATAATATCATTTGATTATTTACTTACTTACTTACTTACTACTACTGGTTGCTACCTACCGTACCTACATCATTCTTTTTTCATCAAAACATTCAGCTCTGCCGGGGTTACTTACTTACATTGTTTCGCGAAAAAAGCCTCGCCCGCTTTTTTTATTGGTGTGTTTACAATCGTGCCCAGGTCGGAAAGGGATGCGACGTGCCGCACCGCCAGCCAGTCATCATTCCATCACGCACGAAAAGGGTTTCCTTTGTGACGGGTTCGGGCATCACCCTTGATTCTGTTTGCGAAAGATTTGGGGGTGGGAAAAAAAACTTTCTTGCGCTGTGGTGAATCATTATTTACAAGTATAACATGTGCCCGTGGACCAGTCAGCCGATGCAGACATCATTGTTGCCTGATTCCACCACCCTGGCACCTTGCCCTACCTTGCCTTTCCCTTTGGCCCAACCTCTTTCTCGTCGTCATCGAGCCGATGAGATGGCTTCCGACGATAGCAGCAGCGAGAGGTCGCTCTCACCCTCGCCGTCACCGAACTCGCGACGACGCTTCCCATCGCTCGCCTTTGCCGACGCCATCAGCATCCCCTTCAAATCTCCACTATCGCAGCCATCGACCACGTCGATTTCTCCCGACTTTTCTTCATCTCCCATAACACCACCGTCCTCCTTCAGCAGTCCCGCATTCGCAAGCTGCGCATATCCCGACTGGCCGCAACGCGACATCCTCTCCCCAAACGCCTCTCCGTATTGTGGGTCCACGGCCAACTCTTACATCTCCGATGATGATCTGCTCGATCTGGCGGAGCTGGAGCTCGTCGGCGGCATGAGGATCCCGTCGGACATGCGAACAGAGTTCATCTCGTGGGAACAGACCAGGCAGCCGCCACTCGTGTTGCAGTCGTTGCCGTCCTTGCCGGTGGTGACGAGGAAGGCCCAGCCGACGCCGAGGAGGAGGAGGAGGAGCTCGCCGTTGAAGAGGAGGAAGGTCGTGGTGGGAATGAGCCCGATTGCTGAGGCGCCGGAGTGATGCGCATTGGAGGCTTTTCTGGTCTACCTATATTGGTAAGCTGCCCACCCCTCCATACCTTTCTGCAGATTGCTAAACGCATCCAGGCCACCTGAACGGCCGCATCATTGCTAATATTGGATCCAAGGATAACTTTCCCAGACATTTTGAGCTGGCAGTGCAGCTGCAGCTGCAGCTGCTGCAGACTTCATTATCGGTGCCCTTAGCTGCATTTCCTGATGCACCTGCCGCAGTGACTCATCCCCCTTGCTTCCACAAGAGAGGGGACGATATCGCTGTGAAACTTATCGAGGAGCGCAGTGCATGGCAACACCTTGGAAGAATCGCTATGACCGCCCCCAGACAATAAATTTGGGCTCTGCCCACGTTGCCATCCCGCCTTGAAACGAGGCTCAACGTGCTTCGCCTCCACAGTTTCAAAAGTGCTCTGGAAATTCGTCAATCATCATTGGGTCCTCAACGGTGAAATAATGGCTTCGCGAATGATTGCATTGGTACTTCTGGATGTGAGGATGATTCTGAAGTGTGAACTCAAAAAGAACGATCTGAGGGAGAAGATCGCCACTCGTCAGAAATTTCATCATTCCCGAGCGGCTACGGGCCATTCGGGCGGGGAAGATGGCGAGCTCTTGCCCTGCAAGCAAAAGGAGGCTGGGATAGTCCCTGCTTTCTTGCGATCTGTCTTGGGTATGAATGCATACGCAGGGTGCTGTGGTTGCGTTATTGCATTCTTATCGATGGAGCACACTCCGTGTTATCGAAGGAGGAGAAGAGGAGAAGAGGACATTTGCACGCGATAGTGGGGTGCGATAAGTTTCCTCTTCCTGAGGGAAGCGACAGCGATGGGTGAGAAGGAAGATGTGGACGGCGGGCGGGAAGGCTTGAGGAATGATGTGATTATTATGAAGGGTAGCAAATAGGAAGACATGATCCAGTGCTGGGATGTGAGCGCATATAACTACGAGAAGGGAATTGTGATGAGTGACTTGTAGAAGCTGTAGCTTCCCTATCAAACGGCGTGATTCGAAGAGGGTCCGAGGGTGCATGTCACTTGGGCTTTGTCTCGTGTGCTTCCAGAAGATTTCCTGGTGCAGCTTAAAGTACGGAGTAGCCACCTACTGACTTACCGTACTTGACCCCCACTATTCCCCTCTCCATCAAGTTTCGACTTGGATAACGTGATCGAAACAGACCCGACAAATTCAGCACAATATGCAGACTTTCAGGAACAATCTTCAATTGGAAAGAGTGGAGCCAGCCATGTGGATAGCCAAAGCCATGTCGGTGGGTAGAGGAGAATCCCACAAAGGCTCTGCTTCCTCTAGGCGTTTTATCCAATACCTATCCATCAGGAGGCACATCTTCCAAAATTACAATGTTGCCGTGCTCCGACGGTCGCTACCAACTTTACCCCTTCTCTAAGCGCTGCGCTTTGCCTGGAAGAGTCAAACGTCTGCCAGTCTAAACGTGTTAAAATTGCCAGACGGTTTTGAATCAATGGAATCATCGAAGAAAGATACCTGCCAAGGATTTGATTGGCGCAAGTGTGACGAAGCTTGCAGGCCGCTCTGACCAATCTCATGCTCGTTACGCTTCATCACTTCATCGTTCCTGCATGCTAACTAAGACGTGCTTACTCTATGCCGTACCCCAGCAACCCCAGCAACGCCAACTATGCCTCTCTTCCCCCTTCCACAAACGGCTGCATACTATCTTCCTCTTCCCGGGCAAGATCTGACGGGCTCACGCATGAGCATGCCGTGGAGGCTATTCGCCCAAGGGTCCTCGTCGTCTTACGAGGAAAGGTCCTTAGTACCTATAGTTCCTGCTCCGTTCCTTTCGCTACTTCTCCTAGACTCTTCGACGGCACTCGTCAGTCCAGTAGAACAGCGCATTCTCCTACGTTGCCTATTAATCGCTCATCACAGGGTCCCTGAACTGCTCCGTACCCTGAGCCTCTCACGTCTCCTCATTCAAGCGCCAGCAACTCTTTGGTTCACCGTTGGGCCTCATCACCAGCATTGATAGGGCACATGCTCGACATTCAATTTCGAATTGCCCTCCACGTTACATACTTTCAATTGTTGCAGAAGCCTGAAACCTTTATCAATTCTCCTATCCCCTCAATCAAATGTTGCCCCAAGACCGCATAACCCTCCTCATGTCACGCATATTGCCCTTTCGTGCATGAGGGTGGAGTAAGTGGTATTAGCCGCAAAGTGACTCGCAGACCCTCGTTTCAGAACCTCCCATCCATCTTCAACATACCAGGATCAACTGCATCCATTGCGCCTACCGCGGAGAGCTCAACAAATACCTGGGTCAGTACCTGACTGGAAGCACTGTGATTCAAATCTGCCCCACACCGCCTGCTCGAAGCAGATTTTGAAGCTCTCCGGCGCTTCCGCGCTGCCAGCGCTTCTTTAGGAGCTCTGGGCTAATATGAAGGAAGCAGACACCACTTGCGAGGCCTTCGCCATGTCCGCAGGACAATTGGCAAGGCAGCGCTCTTCCTCCTCAGGTACAAGACCGTCGCTCAGGTCGGCAACACCGATAGATCCTCGTGTCACCGACGTCGACTTCGAAGCATGTGCGGCTACAGCCTCCTTCTTCATCTACACTCAGGGCCCCACGATAATATGCCTTCATCACGATTCATTGGCTATTGAAAGGCGTTTCGATGGGGGAAAGGATGGACATGAAGAGCCGATAGTATTTCTTTGCGCGGACAACGTCAGTGAACGAGGAGCGGGGAGGTTGGTTGTCAGCTATGATGCTGGAAAGGTTGCGATTGTGTGGGATCTCTTCACAGGGCAGCAAGTCGCAAGATTTGGATCATACCATACAATTGGTGCTGCAGCATGGATGAGAAACGGAAATATCGCCTTTGGTGACACAGAGTTCTTTCATTTTAAATCTCTCGGGTACTGACGTGCATGCCGCAGGGAACACGGAGGGCAGCATCATTCTATTTCAACCGCAGAATTCCGAGCACATATCAGCGCGCACTATCAATGACCCAATTACATCTATAGCCCCTGCTTGGGATTGCAAGACATATGCGGTTGGGTGAGTATCTGCAGCCCTATATTCGGCATGATGCTAATATACGTGCAGGTACCAAAACGGATCGATCTTGATCGTGGGCCTACAACCTTCTTTCACTATCCTGCACACCTTGACGGCGGCTCGTTCGCCCTCGGCCGTGGCAAACTTGGTTTGGCATGCCTCCTCAGCAAAGCAAAGGTCGGATATGCTGGCTACGCAGACTGTCGACGGAGATTTGCGAGTTTGGAGCGTTTCAAAGCCGCCAAACACCGAGACGCCGAAGATTCTACGTGTTTTGAAGAGAAGGGACAATGTGGAGCCAGGACTACATTGGTGCGCGTGGTCAAAGAATGGGAGGGTCTTGCAATACTCCGAGGGGTATGTGAGCCTTCTTTTTTCTGATCAGATTCGTCAAGTAGTCTAGCGCACTGCGGCGAGCGATGTGACTGACAAGCCGATATAGGGAAACTTGGTCATGGGATGTTAGAACGAAACATGTCACTTGCGAGCCAATACCGACAGTCGACGGAGTCAGGGGCGTGGCTTGTTATGGTCCACAGGCGACGCTGTTCACACTGGGTCCCAATCATACTGTGCAACAGTATGACACGAATCCTCCCGCGCTGGGTAAGGAGGTACAATACTTTCCCATGGCACCTCCTCCAGCCCCAAGTATACCGAATCCGGCTCAACGCATTCCGGGCGCGGCACCTCCTATTGCTGTTTCTCGTGGATCCGAGACAGATCGAGGTGCCGTGACTTTGTCAACTATCCAGAGAACCTCGAACGAGATGCAGGCGGCAGAGCATGCCCGCCAGCTGCGTGAAGAAATGGCAAGCCCACTGTCATCTACCAGCAGGACTAGCAGAACCGATACGATGAGTACTACATCATCCAATCGTGCTTACCCAAGGCACATTCCATCCATCTCGTCCCGAGCTCAAAGCGGGACGACGTTTTCAACCATATCGCCTTCAATGGTTGGTCGAGATAGCCTCTTCTCTGGGACTACATCAATCTATCCGTCAACAGCATCCATGGCCTCCTCGGGACGCCGATCTAAAGGCTCGCGCCTTCGGCAGGAGATTGTTCGGAGCCCTGAAAGTTCGTTACTGGATCTTTTTCCCCGTTCTAGGATACGATTAGGCAATATGGCCTATGAACAGCCCGAGCCTCTGGATCAGGAAAATATGAGTTCTGATGACCTTCGAAGACGGATGCTTGAGGTGGTGTTCGGATGGAGTGACGATATCGAAGCGTTGATTAAGGATGAACTGCTTCATCAGCAACCGGGATCACAGAGTGCTGTTCTTCTGTCAAAGTGGTTGGGCGACGTCAATTCTGACATGATGACTGCTTCAGGCATGTCCGATAACGTCAGCGAAATCGATTGGATGATGATGGCCCTCAGCAATATGGGTGCTTCCGGTTCGATGAACAAGATGGGCGAAAACATGGTCCAAAGACTGCTCCGGAAAGGCGACTTTCACACCGCAGCTACCATTCTCCTAAGCCTTGGCGATCGAGAAGATGCAGTCGAAGTTTACGTGTCGCGAAGCTTCTACATGGAAGCAATATTACTGACTTGTTTAGCCTTTCCTACTGATTGGCAAAGGCAAGCCCATTTAGTACGACGCTGGGGAGAATTTGTGGTGGAAAACTCGCAGCAACATCTTGCTATCCGATGCTTTTCGTGCACTGGAGTCGAGCCGCCAATTCCATGGTCTTCTCCCTCGCCACGGGGTGTGAACACGCCATCACAAACACCGCCAACCATTTCATCAATGTTGAGTCCGCCCATATCACCTCCATCAGCAGCTCCGCTTACTCGAATGACGACCAAGAATTCGGCATTGAAAGTAATAACCTCCTTCGAAGCTCCGGCCCATGCTCAGTTCAAGTTCCCGGGTCTGGCATCGACAGATCGCACGCCCACCAACGGTCCCGGAGTCACGCCGATCGCGGAGTCTGCTGTCTCGCCAGGAGGAACACCCGGAGGCTTTGACCGAAAACAGGCGCGCGGCATGAACAGTCTTACCGGAAGAATGATCACCCCTGGAGGCTATCATAGAAATCGGCTACCTTCTATTGGCGAAACACCTGTCGACGTTAAGCTACCTGCTTTTCCTCGACCGAGCCAGCTTCCCACTCCTGACAATTCCGGGTCGGATGCTGAGAAGGAGAGACAAAATTACTTGAGATCTCAGACTTCAGAGGCCAAGGTAGAGAAGGAAGATGAGGAACCACCACCTCTTCTGCTCAGTTCGGCTCGTTACGATCCCGGAACTCCTGCCACAGGGAAGACTCCGATGACAGCTGTGCCACAAACATCTGTTCGAACGACTATTTTACCCAATCCTTCAGAAGAGTCGTTCAGCGCATTCAAGGAGAGATCAAGGAACCGTAACGGCTCCCGAGACAGGAAGCCGGACGGATTGCATATTCGCATGCCTTCTCAAGACCAAATTCAGACCACGCACTTCATCTCCTCTGCCGGTATCAGCTCACAGCCTGCGGAACATAGAAGGTCTAATACGTTAAACTCGCTGCACTCTGCTGGACTCTCGACGGGACACAGCGACACAAGGAGCCCCTCGATCAGTGGTCAAAGTTGGGCCTCCGCCAAAAGCCCGAGTGTCAGTGGACGGAGCATTGATCAATACATCAGCAGCCTGGAAGAAGCTGGTTCTCGCTCACGAAAGACAAAGCACAGGTCTGAGAAGCGTGGAGAGAGTCGCGAAGGTAGACCCCCCAAGTCCCGTAGCAAGAACAGAACCCACGAGCGATCTGAAGATCGTGGTCGAGATGATCGAAGATACATACGACCTGCCAAGAGATCTCCTTCTTCGCCCAAACCCATGTCACCAGAAACCTACCTCGAGCCGAACAGTGTCGAGAGCATTGATAGCCAGGTAGCCGATATCCGCTCACCAGTCTCGGAGGGTAGACACGTTCGAGATGATAGCCGTCAGCCGAAGACTGCCTCCAAGATCCGATCTGGGTCCAAGGCATCAGATTACTCTCATCGAACTGTTCGACACAGGTCGCCTGAAGGGATCTACGATAGCAATTTGGGCAGCGAGGCTAGCTTTAATCGCAGCAAAGTCAGCAGTCGCCAACCAAGTCCGCGAGGATTGCTTGATCCGAATGGTCGTGGTAGGAGCAATTCCAAGAACAAGGGCTCTATTGCGAGATCTCCGTCTTCTCCGCTGCCCATGTCAATGTCGCCCCAAGCCCAATTCTACCAGGCGAGTGACGAAGATGATGACCCAATGCGGATTGTTGAGGCAAATCGCCAGCGTCTAAGATCTAGGCATCGAAGCGGAAGTCGGAGACCGCGTGAACGTGGCAATTCTTCTCGACGGGAAAAATCTCCAGATCGCCGGCGAGCTCATGAAGAATACCACCTTCGCGTTCCGGATAGCGACGAACCTAGACTGCAGCCTAGATCTGCTGTCGAGCCACGTCGGGCATCTGGAGACCAAATGTTAGGCGACGTCCTGGACCCGAAACCGGAACCGAAACTGGAGCGCCAAAAGTCTGCAAGAACCCAGAAGAAGGAACTAGCGGCACGCGAACTTGAAGCGCGTCGAGAGTCATTGCTTCGAAATCCTGAAGCACCGCCAATTCTCCATCCTGATGAGGTCAGCAACGCGAGGCCGAATCCTCCTTATCGTGCACAAACGGATCTCAGCAACAGTCCAACCTCGTGGAATCCGGTCGTATCCCAGTATGAACCTCGCAAGTTTCCAATTACGCCAGTGGCAATGGAAAATGGTGACTTTACCAACCGAGCTGCAAGCGTTGGTCCGTACGGCCTGCCGGCTACACCACGAGCTATGCGTCACCCAAGATATGACAAGCACGAGAGCATACCAGCCGTACCGGAAATGCCTGAAAGCTTACACCCGCTGCCCGAGATGTTCTATACTGGGCATCCCATGCGAGAATTCCCACGCTCGATGTCTGCTCCAGTTCCTGACCAGCATCCACCCATGCCAATCGACTTACCAACCCATCCCGCTTTCCATAGAGCCTTACGTCCTGGCAAACGTTCGAACTTTTCACCCTTGGGCGACATTGGTCAACATCGACAGAAGCGTTCTAGTGACTCTCCTTCAATGATGCATGCTCCATTCACTGCTGGCATCGACGAAACGCTTCATGCTGCCGACTCGGGGATTCAGGTCATCAGTGTCGACGATCCTCCTCTTCTGCCAGAGCTGCAGCATTTGTCGATGCCTCCCCCACCACCACCACCTCCTGCTCCGTTCCCATACCGCAACGATCCCGAGTCAAGCTCGCTTAGCAGCAACAGTAACGTTGGCGTGATCAAGATGGTTCTTGACAATGAGCCAGAGGACGAAGCGAATGTGGTTGAACTGCCTCCTCCTCCACCGGAAATAATTAGTATGCGCAACACTCGATCGCCTCCTATCGGGACTACAGCCTCGCCTCCACCTTCGTTGAGTCGGTCTGGGTCAGTCGGCCGTCATCACAGGGGCCGCAGTGACAACTTCAAGAATGGCATCAAGGGCATTACAGACCGCTTGAGGAGCACGAGCCGAGGACGTAACACCAAATCTCCTGAACAGGTTGCCAATACGCCGTCGCCGTACGAGAGCGTCCCACCGCTCTACTTCTAGGCCTGCCATCCTAAATGTATGCCAGCATCCGCTTAATCTACGTCCGATAATCCAGCCTACGAGCTCCTGCACTCCATCACAACTCACTCTTCATTTTCCCGTCATAATCTACATTTATCAAGCATCGGTAATACTTTCTAGCACACGATATACGAACACCCACATTCGTTTGCCACATTAACGACTTTTACGAGGTCTTCTCCGTGCCCTTCTTCTGTCACTTAATTTCCCATATCTCATCATCTGTGGCACAGCCAACAACCAGCCTGGATCAGACCTTTTGCACAGCGATGGCGTTTCATACTTCTCCACTATCTTTCATACAGTTGGAGCTTAAAAGCGGGCGGTTTGGTGGCGTTAGAGTCGAGAGAGGATGATTGACGGGGAGGCGACTTATTACAGCACACTCTCTTCGATTGCTTTTGGATGGGCTTATGGGTCAGCGTGATATTCCAATACAGATGGTAGCCGCAAGGCTTGTACGTGTACTTGTGATGTGGGACTGTTGGGTAGCTAGCATATTTCTTGCTTGGCTACTCATCTATATTTAACGATTTACGTATGAACATGTGATGTGCCATGGTCTAGCCCTCGTAGATGATGAAAGCGCTCCTGGCTATCTCCTACGAAGCCCCTAGAGACGCCGGCACCATATCCCGGCCTCGTACTGCACGACAGCCACCCCCAGTCTCTGACGAAGCTCAGGAAAATACCTCCCTTCCCCTCCCCTCAGTACCCTTCATTCACACCTTGCTCTTCACTCATGTCCTCCCCTCCCCTCCCCTTTCTTGCTCCGCTATCCAGCCAGGCAAGCAGCTCTCGGAAACAGACAGGGTATTGTTGATCGGCACGGCGGCGATTGCCGCAGGGCTGGATTTATACATGCATGGGGCTTTGGGTTGGCTGGATGGGTTGGCTGGATGGTCTTGGAGGCTTGATGGGTTTTGCACGTGGGACTTTGGGTTGGCTGGATGGGTTTTGCTCATGGGATTTTTGGGTCGGCTAGATGGGTTTTGCACATGGGGGCTTTTGGGTTGGCTAGATGGTCTTGGAGGCTTGATGCCACTCTGTGTTGTGTGTTCTTTTGTCTTGATCCTGCCCTTTTTTTTTGTTTCTTTTTTTTTCCCCCTGGAATACCGCACCGTCCTTTTTATCCTTCCGATGACGCTTCTGGATCACAATGTCATGTCAAAGTATGGGCTTTTGTGCGGTTTGGTGCTGTTGCGGGAGGTGTGTAGGAGGATTTTGCGGGGGAGGTGGGAGGAAGGGGTAGATAGGGTAGAATGGGGTCTGAGGGGTCAGGATAGGGTTGTTGGGTTGTGAGGTGGGGGAACTTGAGGATGATGGCTCGGGGGGTTGTGAGGGATCTAGCTACCGTTAGGTGTTAAGATACCTACATCTTGTCAGTATGTATGCGGTTTGTGGATCGTTGAGGAGAGTTACATGCATGCTGGGTGAGGAGGAAGCTTGGGTTGTTGCATTAAGGTACGCGGAGGGAGATTTGTGTAGGTCGCTTGTCGCTGCTAGAGTGCACTGCTCTTGAGCCATGTCGAGGATATACGTTAGGCAGACAAGCCCATGTAGGCTGGCTGCTTTGAACTTACGACCTACTTGGATAGTAGCGAGGCGCCAAGTCATTCATATTCAAGGAAGCGTGGGGTGTATGAATTGCATTGGTAAAAATATTCTATTCAAGCTATCCAGAAGTACTGCCCCAATCCACCCTCCTCGCTGCCAACGACCACGCCAGAGAACAAGAAAGTGTAATGTAGGGAGCCCGTCAGTCTTCCTTCAACACCCACCAAGCCCAGCCGACCGAAGCCAGACACCGGACCTGGCCGAGATCATCGCCGACTCTCTACCCCGCCGAAGCGCGGTTTCCCCCGACAAAAGGGAAAGCGAGAAGTGTGGAAGAATGCTCACTCTTGGGCGCTGAGGATATAAGTCATCAGCCGGGTTGGAGATTCTGTGGCTCTTTTGAAGAGAACAGTAAGGGACTGCGCGAGAGAAGTCTGTCAGCAGTGTCGTAGTGTGAAGTGTGAGCAGAGCAGGGCTTACCGTTTACTATAGAATTGATTCTATGAAGTAAAGCTGCAAGATTGGTTAGTGATTGATGCTGTGCTGGGGGGGGCTTGATGGATACGCACTCGACTAGAGAAGAGAAAATTTTGGGAGGGCGGAGGGTTGAAGTATGTGCGGGTTTCGCGCTAAGATTGCACTCTTGCTGTCCGGCTTTCGCTTAAATTTTTCAAACTTTTGCGCTTCCCACAATACTGTATGATTGGAAAAACTCAGCACTTGCACAATTCTTCCACTTACCTCCCATTTTGCCTTGGGCTTGCTCTCCCCCTCAGCGCTTACATATACTACTGTGACCACATTCGTCTCTCAGGTAGGCTCACAATTCAATCATTCAAGCCAGACTTTGCTCTTTCAATACTGGCTTGACTCCAATACAGCCGCTCGATGCTTGAAATACGTTTGCTAACCCATAATGCCACAGTGATTTTTTTAGAATAAAATTTCTGATGTGCTGATGTTGCTATACCTCCAAACTCTCCTTCAAAATTCAAGATTTGTCGTCTCTAGTCACAGCTCTAGATCATTTGTGACAGACAATGATCAATTGAGACCTCTTTGATTAAAAAGACCATTCGAAACAAGATCCTAGCATCATCATCATGTTTGTGGCTCTCCCCACGCATGTGGCCTCCGAGAAACTCAATTGCAGAATATCTTCGACCCTTACGTGAGGGACTCGCCATCTTGCAACTTTTACGACGGAGTAGCCTTTAGAGCCAGTCATTTCTCGTAGTACATGTGCTGCCCGATTCTAGTATTTAGACTCGCCAGATCTACACTGATGTCGAAGCAATTAATGCTTGAGGATGATGACATGGAAGTTGCTACATTCAGAGGGTCAAATAGCTTCGCAAGTATCCAGTCTTCGTAGACTAGGCTAAAGGCCTTGAGTGACGAGTACGAATAGATTGTCTGTGACTGTTTCGCTCATTGCATTGGTGTCGTCCTATGGAAATGCTAGTGCTAGGCTCGCTGATGGAGTCTCTCGCTCACTTGAGTGACGTCCTGCTTCGACTCTGGTCACTTGTATCTCTAGTCACCGATGAGTTCGTGCATTCACCCTTCCGCTGCGTTCTCTAGCTCCATTCACCAACGGCCAGAAACTTATCACTAGCATCTATGGATATTCAAGGCCCATGTTTCACTATCAAAGACATTTTCTTCGGCATATCTTCTGACAGTCTTCAATCTCCAACGTCTTAAGTGCCTCCAGGTAGAGACCTGGATATAGACCTCCCAGATCCAGAGCTTGCACTTGACGCCACCACTTGCTGCTAAGCCATAAGGCAAGCACCATTGCATTTTCATAATCGATCCTTTGCACAAGCAATGAATGTAGTGAGATGGTTTGACTTTCTGGGGGTGCACTGGCTGACATTGGCTCTTGGTGTAAGCCTCCAATTCCCAAGCCATTGACGCTCTGACTAGTGACCCACGTTCGTCAGTTATAATTCCATATTGCCCCTTTGTAGAAAGATCGGGACACGACGGGTGTTCTCTTGATCGTTGAAGGATCATGTTGTTGGCTTCGAGACCGTGGAGATGGCGAGCGGGACAATCCATCATAGTCGTACTTGGTATCAATACCACCAATCAATATCAACACCATTCCAATCTAACTGCCAGTCTTGAGCATAAAACCCAAACCCTAAACAACCCTATCCCAACTCGACATGGCATAAACCCTCGGATACCCCCTCATCTCCCCCCACCCCCATCCCCACCCCCACCCCCGCCCCGGCCCCAAAGCCACGCCCCACCAACCACCACCCCCCCAAACGCCAGCGGCACTCCCACAACGCTAACCGCGACCTTCCGCGCCAGCGTCCGGTGCTCTTCCTCCATCGTCTGCCTTTCCCGCCGCAGTCCCGCCCGGAGCATCTCCGGCGTCGTCGCGCTGAGTTCGGAAACCAGGTGCCCGAGCGATGGACCGGATAGGGACGGCTTGTGCTTTGCGGACGCGAGCGTTGTCTCGTCGGTGGCCCTGCGGCGGGCGCGGTGGTGGGTTTGTGCGGTGGGGTGGAAGCGGCGGATGAGGGTGGGTTTGGAAACGGGGTGGAGGAAGGGGAGGGAGAGGGAGGGACGGAGAGTTGGTTGGAGGGGCATGGTGGTTTGGACTTTGGAAATTGGAATGGCTTTCGACGCGCTTGCGGTTGGATATTGCGGCTTGGCATAATACGAACCAGTAAATTACCGAAGACGGCAAGGTGGGTATGCTAATCCCCAACGGGGTAGAACGTCATTTGACGGAATCGACGATTGATTCAAGCCCTTGACATCCCTCTCAATTTTTCACCGCATTTTCCTCCGATGCCGACTTTTCAGGAATCGGAAAGCACAATCCCATCATGCTGACCTCCTACAGCTCCATAAGAGCCCTGGAGCGTGTGTATAAGTGCTACATATATCTATCCCCTATGCTAACTTTGGCCCTACCACCCTCCCTCCGCAAGCGCCGGGAGGGCCATATCTGACCTTCATTTCCTACTGTTCAACCCTGACATCTAATCCACCTCAGATATCGTGCATCGAGATTCTATTAACAGTAGCAATGACCGCGGGCATCCTCGCGGGGTGGACTCAATAGATGCTCTCGCCCCCAATGTGTCCACATGACGCTGGGACCAATGGGAGTCGACGATGAACCGCCAGCCTTCCTCAATGGCCCTGAGGCTGATTTACGCGAGCACCTGCAGGGCATTAATAAATTTATTGTTGCATTTTTGCCGTGTGCACAGGCCCGTTCAATGCGTGTTTGCGGCGTATGGCAAATTGATAAAAGCATTGATCCCCAAATATTCTCCCCAGTCACTGCCTTCCTTCACTTCCAAGAGTACGATTTGTTTGCACGCCAAAACATTCAGCTGTGCTCTTTAAACCCGCAATGTCTCTACGCTCACTTTGTTTGTGCATCTTGCTACTGCGTTTCCATCCAATCTTCGGCCCCCACGCCTTGGCCGCATCTGATGAAGCACCAGGGAAGCTCAACCTCTACGATGACTTCGATTGCGATCATCCCAGCACCCTCAAACCTACGGTGAACCTGCCGGTGTCTACCTGCCTCGTTACCACCGGCGGCGAGGGTCTAGTAATCGACGAGTTACCCGCGTGCTCTCAGGGTAATGCTACCCTGATATACTATTCGGATACGGCATGCGGAGTCCAAACCACCGATGTGTCTACGTCCATTGTTGCATCAAGCTGTAATCAATTGGCAGCTGGCACTGACCTTTACAACGCTAACGCGGTCATGTTCTCATGTCAACCTGCTGCAAATAATCCGCAGCCGAGCAGCACAACAACGGCAGTGGTGTCCGCGCTCGCTGCAGTAGCTACAGGATCTACCGAAAGCAACGGAAGCGGAAGCGGAAGCTCAAACCCAAGCTCAACATCCACCGCCGGTTCTGCGCCAACAGATACAAGTACTCTGAAAAATAGCACCAGCAGTGGTGGTAGCAACAGCAATGACGGTACCAGCACCAGCGCCAACACCGGCTCTGGCTCTGACTCTGGTCTCGACACGGGCGATAAAATCGCCTTAGCAGTTGGATTGGGTATTGGCATTCCGACCATACTGATCATGCTCGCGGCATGGCTTTTCCCCGACTTTAGAAACCAGCTTAGGAGGCGGTTACCAAGCAGGCTGGATCAAATGGCTTTCCAGCGCCATGATGCACACCAGTGGCACTCTAATGGAACGCAGGGGATGTATTTACGCCAGCAGCCTTCTCACGCTTACTAATGTCAGTGCTCGGGAGATGATATTCAGGCACATTACGAAATAATGCAGTCTTGATCATGGGGAAATCAAGATCACAAGGCAAGAAACGGCATAAAGGGGTTGGTTGGCGTCTTGCTGGAATGTACTCGCAACTATCTCATCATATTTCAGTGGAAGGGGAGAAGAATAATCTGCTCTACAGGGCATTTGCACGTCGGATTGGCCCCCTTGTACCTCTTGAGCATTGGCTTGGCGAATTTCCAGCAAGCTCATTAATCAATTTTCTTTACTAAGCGGCCAAGACTGATTTGGTTGCTCATGGAAAGGTGCCAAGGAGGCTGACGTGAGATGGTGGGAAATCAATAAGCCACGTCACGCTTAGGGGCGCGAAGGCGCTTGCACATTATGGATAGATTTGTTGCCGCTCTTTATATCGCGAATGTATTATAAGTGTGTAGTTTCGAGCCACTGAGTACGGATAATCAAAATCCGAGTGCCATGATCGCCCCCCGGACCGCTCTACCGAAAGGAAAACCAAGCAGTGTTACAAGCGCCCCGTCGTCTGAGGGTATGTCCTATATACCCTGTCAAATCGGTCTTTACTTATTCCAAGGAGTGACCAAATGTCCCGCTGACTGCACTATTGGTGCGGTCTACAACTCCACCCTGGTTGCGAACAGCCAGAATGTGTCCTCGGACTTCATTGTCTTCACAGCCTACTCATACACCACAGCATTCGGAGATAGTGAGGGTTGCAGATCGATGGTTTTTCCTTCGAGCACGCTGTATTCGCCCTTTTCTGTCCTGCCATCGATAGGACCCCTTCAAAATGAAGAATATGACCATTCCATTCTAGGATCGTCATTCATTAGCTACTTAGGAGTGGAGAAGTGCGACCCTCCACAGTCGTTCCTTGGAGAGGGCCTCGATCAAGGTGCACAAATTGGGGGTTATCAAACTGCTATAACCGTCTCACCGTTGGGAGAGGCTAATATTGAGTACGCTACTGTCAAGGCTACCAGTTCGGTGTCTGCAGACAGTCTATCCCGGAGTACCAGCGTAATTTCTCCGCGCCTCAGATCACCAGCAAAAGTTGCAATCAGCGTCCTGTGTCCGCTCATCGCCATCATGTCTGTGCTGGCATTTCTTTGGTGGCGGAAATACCGGAAGAAGCAAGTTGCAGCAACAAGCACTGGGAAGGATGACAATACAGCGGACAACTCGCAGCTTTACATGCAACAGAAAGCGGAATTGGAAGATGAAGACAGAAGAAAGCATGAGTTGGATGCTCAGGAGAAAATTTTCGAGATGGATGGGGACATGATACACGAAATGCCTGTTGCCAGTCGAGGACAAAGGTTGGGACAGACGCAGGAGCTGAGAGGCGAGGAGTTTTCGAAAGAGCTTCCGTCCTCATGACTCAAAATATTCTTGCACTCCGACGAATAGAAGACATCCTTTGGATGCAGGAGCAGATTACCATGCATCGTTGACCAGCTGAGCGCGAAACCTCATATCAATATTCGCGCCATGCATCTTAGTCCGAGAAAATCCAATGTATCGGTAGGAACTCATCTCCATAACACTCGAAGATATCTTGCTTCCCCTCCGCGCACCCTATATGTACCCTCAGCGTCACATCGACCGGCGATGTCCTTGTTCATGATCGGAGAAAGGCGGCCGCATACCTCGCTAGACGGGCCTCCGCTTCGCCTGGGCGTCTTTCATCCATAAACTCCCCAGGAGTTTTGTAAGTGGGGTCAATGGTATGACAGGACGAGCTCAGTGATGTCTATGGTGCGAGGATATGGAAAGGCGGTTAGTGTCATTGTTCTTGATCTGTCCTACTTATTCCCTCCTTTAATCAGATCCGTGCTGCGTCGGCTCTTCGACGGCTCATTTCTCTGACCAGGATTACTACGCCCGCAACGCCTGCTTTGCCAGGAAAGGAAATACAGACACTGCGGCACATTTATTTCCGCGCCATGTATTGAGTCTACGAAACCCCCGGGGAGGGTTGGAGAAGGAGCCAGTTTCAATGTAATCGATGAATCCGAGGATGAGAGTAAAGGAAGAGTCATATGAAAGGGCTATGCAAGATATCTTCCGCTTTTTCGACCTGTCAACGTTATCCACTACTGGGATTCCGAGATGCATGTGCAATTTCAAGATTGCGCCTCATCTTTCATGAGGCCGTATCCTCACTCTTCCCATCATCAGCGTCAAATGGATGATCTGCCTTCCACGATCCCTTGTACAGATGATGTACCAATGCGGCCTTATCCTCCGGACCCCCCGCATTCGAATGCGGCACTCCAGGCGCGAAAGCAGTCACAGGCAGAATCAGCACGTCCCCAATCAGTCTCGGCTCCGTGAGGCCCGTAAGATCACTCGAAGTCACGTTCGTGCCCGTGATGAGCGAAAGACCATCATAGATGCACTCGGAGAAGACACCAGGCCCAGTCGTATCTATGACATCCTCATAGGAAGCCTCGATAGCCGCGAGAGTGCTATTTTGCCTTTCCGCGAGCATCCTGAGCCGGCTTAGCACACGTTCAATGACTCGCTTCATCATGAAATGACCGGGCTTCGCCGCCAGCGTCGCTTGTCCGAGACCAACGTGTTGGGAGAACCCTTTTATCATCGTACCACCGAGACTGTCTCCTTCGATGCCGATGACCAGGTTGACTTTGCCTTTGAGACCGGCGGGGACCCAGGTGTGGATTGGTTGGAGGCATACGGTGTCGAGATCGGCGTAGACGCCGCCATCGCCGTAGAGGATCAAATATCGCACGAGGTCGGCTCGGAGGACTGGGTCTCGGAGAGCCAGGAAATCGCGAACGAGTGCTGGGTTTTGCGCGAACGTTTTTGCGACATAGCTTTCACTACTTCCGTACGTGATCATCTCGAATCGATGGTTTGGGTTTTGCTCATTCCATGACTGGATTGAGGCCTGGGTCTCGGGGTCTAGAGTTGAGATACCCGTTTTGGCGGTCTGCCATATTTTGAACGGGAAGTCGTGGGCTTGAGAAGACGGGTCTTGCGTGGGGGAGCCCTGGTGCTCTGATGGGAGGATGAGATTCTGACATAGTCGGGCCCTGTGCTTGACAGAAAATACCAAGGGCAACCAGTAGAGAGTAGTGACAGTGCAGTAGAACAACAACGCGTAAGTTAGATAGCCCCGATTCGTTGTGAGCTTCTCGATCATCTTGAGGATAGTCGCAATACGGCGGGAATTTTCGTACGTTCTATGTCAACCGTAAATGTCAGGGTATGGTTTGTCAAGTTTGCACCATTATACGCCTGGGTGCCAATGGTGGCTTGGTGGAGACGGCTGTGGCTGCTGACCGGGTCCACGATGTCTCTCTGCGCAGATTTGAGGGGCACATAATTCAAAGTTTGTTGACTAGCAACGACTCATACACTTTTCCTTCGATTACCATAACTGTCTCGGCTATGTAAACTTGTACTTGATGGACGACTTTTCAAGTTGAGGGTTGACGTCTTTTCTGCTCGAAGGATTAGTAGTCGCTACAACGACCACGAGCTCTACTCATCTCTTGGTGGCCGAATATCTTTCTATCCTCGTCGATAGATGACTTTCCTTTAGATATGAAGCGTCTGATTTCGAACCAGTATCAATCTCCTGATTAGATTCCGCTCTTGAATAGAGTCGTGGGTGTAAACTTCTCCGCAGAAGGATCGGACAACAGAGCTGAACTTAAAACGCTTAGAAAATATTCTCTCAATGACAAAGCCAACGAGAAAAAGCCATGCGAACCATCGATTCGGAAGAAATCGCTAGCGAGGACAAAGGATGTTCAGGCCCAGAACTCTGAATTGTGACCCTTTCAAGCTGCTGGGAGGTGGTCGTTGAAAAGACCAGACCGATCTAGGGGACTTGGAGGTGGAGAGGAAGAAATTGCTGGCAACGCGACAGACGACGATGTCGCGTCTAAGGCTGTAGCCAGTGAACACGCACGGAGACTGCTGAGGGCTGCATAGAATCGCAATCCTGGCTTGAAGGCAGGAGTAGCAGCACTCTGTTCGATGAGTAACATTCTATGGTCCTCGGAATAAGAAATGAAGGTCGGGGTATCAGCGTTAGCATCTTCCGGTGGGATGGTGCCCGCCTATTCGCCATTTTGACTGGGAACTACCTCAAGACTGAAGCTGCGCGGGGGCAAGATCTAGGCGTTGCGACCGGTAAAAGGCGTTACGTCGGGTTCTGATGCACTGCTGATGATGTGAGAGCTGACCTGTAAATGTAGTACAGGAATGTTAGGAGATACGGCCCCCAAGGAGAATCTGAGAATATATTACGGTGCTAGTCTAGCGCAGAATGGTAATTAAAAAGTCTCAAAATTCAATGTGGCTTGAGCTCCAGCCCATAGTACCACTCTTGATACGGACTCTGATATCCAATCCTGCTTTAGATCACAGGAAAGACGTCCCGGGGATAATGAATTTCGAACGCGGTCATTGGAAAGCTCTTTCTAGCTTGGTCCAGCACAAAACTGCTTCGATGAGCCAATAGATAAGTATCGGAATGGTGCTCTTCCGCGCTCTGCGTATAAAGCCGATCTCACTTCAGTTGAGCGTTCCCCCTCCCCCCAACCTTTCTCACACCACTCAGTGCCGATGATCTTTGTTGGGATGTTAATGTATTACCCGGATGCCAAGTCGAGGACAAAGCCTGCCTTTGTTTGCCGGCAAACAAAGCATCAACCTAATCCAATGAAGATGTATTTCCATCGTTGTTTCTTGACATCTTTTCGATCCCTCCTAAGAAGATCTCGAAACATATATTACGCAATCACCTCATCCTGACAAGAACCCTAAAGATTACATTGATCAATCGAGACGTCAGAGAATATGGCTTCAGACCGAATAGAGAACACCGAGGGCCTTCCGACAGACTCAATGCAGCCGGAATTACAAGTTTCGCATAAGACAAGTGGTGAGGTGCCTGCTTCGCCGACGCGCTCCGTCAATGCCTCAACAACGCGGTCCTCAGATGCCTCGATTCTGACGGTTTCGACGGCAACGTACGAGCGGCAAGAGCAGGAAGCAGAAGATGCTTTCAATCGGCGCATCGAAAAGCTGTGCCAAGATTTATGGCCTTTGCGAACGTCCATCAAGCACCGCTTCTTAGCCAGCCAAGTTGCCACACGCCTACGCACCAGCAAAATCTTTCACTTGTTTGTACCAGCGTCGCAAATACCGCAGATTCAACATCTCAAAGGGGGTGGTTTCAACCATATCACAAGTATAACACTACCGTCGTCATACCATGAAGGCCACCGCAATCTCATCCTTCGAGTACCCCGAGAGGATAAGTCACGGCCTGATCAGCAAGTGGCCACCTTGAATTATGTACGACAAAGAACATCAATCCCAGTAGCTATAGTTGAGGCTACGGACTTCACCTGTAACAACGCCATAGGGAAGCCATATGTCCTCCAGCATCGGATTCCTGGAAGAGATTTAGAATCGGTATGGGATGACCTAAGCCACTCACAGCGGTGTGTAGTTGCCAGAGAAGTTGGCCGCTTGATGCGGAACCTTTTGTCAGTTGAGAGTCCGTTCGCTGGGACCATTACAGCAACTGCCGCCGATTCATGCACTTCTGCCGAGCTGCCAAATATCGTCCCGTTCCTATTGGAAGATGCGCTTGGAGATCTTGTTGAGGAGCTAGAGCCGCAGAATGCCATGGGTGCAGAGACTGCTCGTTTGCGCGAAACTACCCTGGAGTTCTTTGAATATTACCTCTCGCGCTGGAAGAATTCCGCTCTCCTACAGAGTCACGGGGAGATTGGCTATGACATCGAACTGTACGATGAGATGCTCAAGGTCGTGCGCGAGATGGACCATCTGGGCTTGTTCAAGCCAGATACGAATTGTTTGTGCCACCTCGATTTGTACCCTCGCAACATTATGGTCGAATTTCATTCAGAGGACTCCATTCGAGTCACAGGTATTCTTGACTGGGACGAAGCGGTAGTCGCGCCTAAATTCGTCAATTGCCAGCCTCCTGGCTGGCTATGGGGCTACGACAAAGATACCCATACCGAGAATAGCTTGCTTCCCTGGCCATATGAGCTGGAAGGGGCCAATAACACGCCATTGACACTCGAGCAACAGGAGCTCAAGGTCATCTTCGATAGTCATGCTGGGCCCGAATACCCACGGCTGGCATACGATGAGTCCTCTCGACTCATCAGGGGACTCTACAGAGTCGCAACACTTGGACTTACAGCGAATTGGCACAATACTGCGGCGGAGAGAATTGTGAAAGAATGGAACGTACTACGCCCGACTTTGGCATGTGAGTTGTAGTCGACTTGATTGGAGCTGGGAATGATTAATGCTTTCAGTACCGGTGTTCTCAGGAAAGCTAGGTAAGAACATGTATAGGATCCGCATATAGCACCCGTAAGAATCCGCGGTAAGGTCGAGATGAAAACTCGGTTTTCCAACTTATTGAGACAGGAAATCATAAGCGCCAGGGGGTCTTGGACTGTCCAATTGGACCTAGAAATTACTAAAGGTTGCTTGTTCGAAGAGCAGGTCGTCATTGCGGGACACGTGCAACGATGGTAGGAGAAAATTTGGCGGCACAGCCACCAGAAGCCCAAACATTTGGCGGCGGGCCAGAGAACCAACCGCCAATGATCAGGGCCTTCTCTGGGTCTCTTAGTTGGCATATGGAATGGCCGTTGGAAACTCTCGTGGAATGCCAACACAGGAAGCTGAACCTCCTGTAAATGGTCCCAATGATCACATTGTAGCTTGCAGAGCTGGCATTCTGCTTGGAAGCTGCTTCCATGTTTGGTGTAGTTCATGATGCCACGTAACTTTGTTGCGATTGAATTGATCCATTGAGGACCAAAATCGAAATGAATTTAATGACAGAGTTAAAAGTATTTACTCATCACGTTGAGGCGGTGCAGAGGAAAGTAGGGGAGGGGTCTTCTTAATGCCAAGAATTCCACAGCCTTATACATACGATGGTAGCTGCATGCTGGAGCGTTGGTCAGCATTGCGCCTCGCAATAAGCCAAGTCGCTGCCTGATGAAAAATTTCCATTGCCTTTGAGTTACACAGTGCAAGATACCAAACTTGAATGGAACTTAAGGCTATTAAAGGCTCTAAACCAGTGCACATAACATCTCATGGAAGTGGCCGCCACTTTTGTCGGCTTCGCCGCCAGCCTTGTCACCCTCATCGCTGTTGTTGGAGATAGTGCTCAGACAGTACACACCCTCTGGAGCAACTTTCGAGACTCTCCCACCAACCTCAAACAATTAAGCCATGCCATAGCGGAAAATGAAGCTCTGCTCAAAGACATGCAGGCCGTTAGTGACGCCTACGAACGCGTGGGAATTCCTGAGAGCCTGCTATCACGATGGAAGTCAATATCTGCTAGTGTCTACGATGACTTCAGAGAGCTAAACTTGGAGATGTCTAGGATTTTGGAATGTACTAAAGGTAGCGAAATCACGAAAAGACATCTCCGGAGGCGCGTCAGGCACTTCTTCTCTGAAAAGGTCTTGGAAAGTCGATGCCAGCAATTGTCAACGCATAAGGCCGATATGAGCTATATTCATTTGCTGATGCACAGGTAGGTGCGTCTTTGTCGCTATCAGTGCTTTGTTAATTCGTTCAATTCAGCTCGTATACCATCCAGATTGGAGAAAAGCTTCAGTCCTTTGGTCAGATGATTGAGACGTCACAGCAAGAGAACTCGCTTAAGCTGGACGGACTGCAAGACACACTGAGAACTACTCAGACAGATTTGGTCCAGGCTGTTCAATCAGAGCTGGGCAGATTCACTAATCCTGGAGCTATTAAGCAAGCCTTCCACATGGTTACGGACCAGTCTTTTGCTACTAGTTGTCCATCCCGTGCAGGCGTCAAAAACTCTGAGTCTCCTCTCCGCTACTCTGAGACCCTCAACAGTCGGAACCCATGTCATCACCGTTCCAGCGGACTTGTCCATGCCGTCGAATGGTACTCGCACAAGTATCGCTTTGCCATTGGAACTTTGCATGTAGAGCATGTCGAGAGTGTTGATGTTGAGATCAACGAGGGAGCAGGTGCTTCTGTGCAACTTGTGCCATGTCGGTCAAAGAAGGTCAGGTTCATTTTCGAACCACCGCGTTGGTTCTCAAGCCTCATTATGAAAATCGACGTCGCGATGCACATTGCGCAGCATGGCTGCACACCGTCTATTACATGGGGCCCCATACCTAGTCGAAGAGATCTAGAGCCGCTTGTGGATGAGCTGCATCAGATCAGTAACCTCACCTTAGACCGGAAATTTCTTGCAATTGCGGGGATTGGAGAGCTAGATTATGTTTTTGAGGTATGATATTACTTGTATCATCTGAAAATTGCGGACCATTCTCACCCAAGGGTACTTAGGAGGTTGTATCTTACTGCTTGGGTATTATATCATGTTCTGCTGGGAAGCTTTCCCAAAAACAACGCGATGCTAGACCAATTGCAGACGCACTTGAGCAAGGACGCATCTCATTCCCTGGAGGAGACGTAGGCAGGTAATTGGACATGGATACTAGTTGAGGGTTGATAATTTTCTGACCAGGATGTAGCCGGTTTCTCACTAAGATCATTATTCGCATCGAAGGGATTCAGAATAATGAAGTCCGAAATGGCGAACAGCTCCGAATTGATCTGCGTCAACCACTGTCTAAAGCAAATCTCATTGATCCTGATGAAAGCCTCTTAGACAGGTCTCGTGGTTTTCTGTCAGAGACTCAGAGAGCCATCATGCTAAGCTCAAATTTGATTGACGCGGGGGCACAATTACCAGCCTCCATCGACTTTACTTCTATCTTGATGAGTGACCACGGTCTCTGGTACCTTCAAAATATCTGTCCAACTTTCGACATTACGGAGATCGGAAGCTTATCTCCACCTAATCAATGGATTTTTGCGTGCTTGGTGAGGACGGTATCGGCTTGTCACGAAAGTGTCTGCCGTCAGCTCCAAGGGTTTCCTATCAAGGCATTGCAATTTTACATGAGCGCCGAGCGCCTCGCCGATGAGATCAATAGCTCGCAGGATTTTTTTCGTCATCGCTTTCTCTTGAGCCTAAGCGTTGGCGGATCTAGATCAATGCTGGAGGCTCTACTTTTCCATGGGTTATCGATGGGAGATCTCTCGACGTACTACTTTGAAAAAGCTACAGAACGAGGACGCATAAACATCGCTCACCTTTTGTTGAGTTATGGAGCTTCTCTGTCGCTAGAAACCTCAACTCGACTTCTAGAGCACATGAAACCCGACGTGAAAACGTTTCTTCGAGATTCAAGCAAATCGGAGGCATTCTGTCATTTCTTGGAGCGGGCCTTGGAATCATCTGGTCCGTTGCATAGACTTGATAATGAGCACGCGATATTTGAGATCCTGGTCCTAATCTTTCAGCTGGCGCTTCGTCAGTCAAAACATATCAGCTACGGCAAACCAAGCAGTGATGACATTGTCTGTAACAAAGTCGTGCGGTTGCTGCTCGAAGCTGGCCTGTTTCGTGATTCGAAGCTTCCTGCACTCCATCGGTCATTCCACGGCTGTATAGACGAATCCCCTTTGAAGCTTGCAATCTATGTGCGTAATATGTATGCAATCAAGCTCCTTCTAACTAATGGCTACGATGTGGATGAAGTTTGTTATGAAGGTGAATCTCTCTACCTTAACCACAATTGTATGGAAATAAAAGGAACTCCTCTCACGTACGCGATATGGCTCGGATTCGCCGAAGCTGTGACCTTCCTACTGGAAGCAGGAGCGGACGTCACCAAAAGGGGACCACTGGGCCAAGCTGCACCTGATTGGTCTAAGAAACTAGTGTCATTCCCCGTTGCTAAAACGTCTATGGGCGGTGCCAAAGATACAACTCTTGAGGACTGTGAACATGACACAGATTCTCGGCAGCAAATCTTCACGATGGTTTGTGTCAATCTGAAGAAAGCACACGGACTGGAGTTCGAGGATTTTATGGATGGAATTCAGAGGCATGAATCATGGGGCACAGGCTTGCGATTTGCAGGTATTTTGATTGCTTTTTTTGACATATTTAGAAATGAGCTAATTCCACGCAGATCATCCCCCGCCATCCTCTCGGTACTGGAGCAGGACCAAACGTTCGTGTGCTTATTGCCCACTAGAGTTATTTACTCGTGATTTCAATTTCGCTTGGGAAGGGTTTTGGCGGAATACGCCTCAGTGTCCTTGCTTAGAATGTGTTGAGTGGGAATCTGAATGCAGTCATGGGCCTCTCCCCGAATCGTGGGAAAGACTTTTCGCGCCCTGTGAATGCTCTTTCCTCGACGGTCCTTTTCTTGGGTTTGAGGAGACTTACTTGAGCTCGGATGGTCGCCGTTACATAAAGCCCTGTCGCTCAAGGCACTTGCAACCGTGCAGATTGCGGATCTTGTATATCAACCACATCACGGAAGAAGCGACTCTGCACTGTCCTTGTGCGATCTGTTCTCCAGGCTGGAAAGGCGTGCCATGCATCACCTTAGGGTCGCTCTTCAGTGAGGATGAGCCTGGCCTCTTGGAGGAAAACAGCGATCCTCTGATACCAGCCCAAGACTTATCAAGGGTGGGAGTACCTTGTTGGCGCCTGGGAGACCTTTTCAGTGAGGATAGGATAGAGGGCGTAGAAATGGAAGATGATCCGGTCATACCCGCTCAAGACGTCGGCCTTCATATCTTCGATGATATGCCCGGCTTTGCCCTCGCAAGAAATCATCCTCCTTCAACAGCGCAGGACCCACCTTTGGCTTCTGACAAGCCGAAGTCTGGGTCACTTGGAGCAGCGCCCTCGGACTTGGGCTTGCCACTCTCTACTACCACCGTCGTCTCGAAGGCATCTCTCTCTTCATTGTTCGTCTCCCATACCGTCACGAGATCCACGCGCTCCACGGACGACCCGAAATCTTTGTCTCTGCGTGAAGTGATGGAAGCTTTTGTCGGCTTGGTTGTATCTGTGCTCTTGGTCATCGTGTATGAGTGTGTGAGCATATACATGTATCTAAAGGACCTCCCACCCCCACCGCCTTTTTTGTCGAAGCTCGTCTTACTTGTGCTACTGGCGGTGGGATTAGGGATGCTGAAAAGAATTTTTGGGTTGGTGTAGGTTGTGAGCGGATGGGAGATCATCCGATAGGGAATGAAGGCGCTTGAAACGCTGTTCTCACGGTGCGTCTGGCTGAATCAATATGTCAGGCCTTCATAGAGGATTGAGCCATTGCCATATAATGCGTGTGGTTTCGTTGAATGTCAGTCTAGGTCCTCAAGCAACTGATAGCCCAAGAGGACCTTCTACGGCCAATGTGGCTCAAACACTGAACCCATTTTACTCTTCTCATGATGATAACAACGGCCATGATGCCAAGGCGCCGCTTCAGGCAAAATACCACAGCTGACTGCTATAAACGTACTAGTAATCGCGCTTCTATGACGACTAAAGGTCCATCACTGAAATGCCTGGTCCTATCTATTCCGCAGATCGAAAAGCACTCGATTGAACTCGAAGACGTTCGGCTGATTACATTTCCCACTACCAAGGCCTGATGTGAACATAACCACATGATCTTTCGAGTTCTGATGAAAGAGCCGAAGACCTCTCTCGCGAAGGAGGGATGGAGTTGATGCGCGCAGCGTTGCTTGACGCACTCACTATAATAGCGTAGGTCAGGCAGACATCGCCCCTGCATCATGTCGACTCAGCCTTTCAGGCGGCCTAGATGATCCAACTTGTCTGCGACAAGGATTGTAAACACAGTTCCTAATGTATGAAGGTAGATAGCGAACGACGACACGCAGTCCCAGCGAGGAGATGGACTTTGGCTGATTCCTATCGACAGCCCACATGGTGGTCGTAGAAATGGTTCAGTATCTCGCCTGCTTGCCGAGTGTTGGAGACGAATGAGTACCAATGAAGGTGCAAGCGAACAAGTCTCTTGGCAGAGAAATGGGAAAGCAGAGGCAGGATGGCATGTAGAATGAAAGGATTCGCGGCAACACATGAGAAGACTTGAATCATTCGTGATAAAGTAGTTCTCTCACATCTCATCCATCCTTGACCTACGCCGTAGCGAGAGAAGTACCGTGATTCCTTTTTGTAGACTTCGGTCTCGCCAAAGTCTGCTCGAGTCATGGCTTGTGTCCCTTGATATCGTTGCCGGCGCTGTTACGTCTAAAGGGCATACAAAAGTCACAACAGAGCCCGAAGTCGGCAAAAGTGAAGGCATACCCAGGAACCGCTGCAGGCATAAGAGACAAAATTTAAAGATGGAGTCAGTACGACCGAATATTACCCTCATTTCAACGCAAGTGTTTCAAGAAGAACAATTGCCATTCCTTTTGTGCGGCCCGAAGTCAAGTCAATGATGCTCGACCTGATGCTTCCATTTCTAGCAAGCATCAATTAAAGAATCACTGCGAGCTGACGCCAATTCCTCAGTTGCGGCTACTATTAGTGACGTCTCCAGAGATGTCCTAACCCCTTTCAGTCTATGGCACATTCGACCTGATTACCCTCAGCCTCCATGATGACACTCGTCGCTATTCGAGATTCCATATTTCGGTATCCATGTCCTTTGGTCGAATCGTGCATGACTACCGTACTCAAGACCAGTCAAGTATAGCCAGATGAAGGGAGCGTCTTGTGTCATACGCGGAGGACAAAAGTAAAGAAAGGCTCGAAACATAGGCGAGAGGGATGATGGTTGAATGCCTAGTATTGAAGCAGCTTGATGTGAGGGAGGAAGTGGTCATGGACAGCTCATCATTGGTCAAATCATGCGTGGGCAAAAATAGAGTTATCTACCTGCCTGTTATGGCAGGGTCTGGCTAAGCTGCTGTAGCCTTATGCGGCTCAATGGAACCCCACCACACCGCTTTCCGAATGTCTTGGAGACCAAAGAAACATCAACCATGCTCCAAGCATCGTGCGGAGCCATCAGATCTCTTCAAGATTGGCCAGTCCCTATATACGTTGAGACCATCAACTCTAAGGCTCCTACTTCCAGTTGTCCTTACGGAGTTTGGACGACAGATCGACTCTATGCGAGCCCTCGAGCTCAGCATCTACCTCTCACACATCTATCCGTGGCAATGTTTTGATCAGTGGACCCCGTTTGCCCTCCTATACCACGCGCCGCCTCTCAAGACTTTGTGAAATCTTGAAGAGCATCTTGAAAAGCATCTAGGACTCTGAATTTTGAACATGGCAGCTTCAAATCGACATAAGCCGCTGGTTTATCGTTTGGAGGAGATCACTACGGCCAAATCACAAGAGGACCTGCTGCTTCTGTTTCCCCCGAAATTCAGAGATCGGATGACAGTAACTTCTCTGAGCCCTAGCATTAATCTAGACCGTAGAACGTCCACTGCAACTATCTCCTTTCTTCCATTGAGCGAAGAACCTTTTCCTACGCCCTCAGATCAAGACATCTGTGTAGACAAAGATTTCTACGGCTTCACTCCACTCTATACTCCAGAGGGGAGTATTGATGTGGACATAATCGCTATTACAGGGCTCGCTGGCCATGCTTTCGGTTCTTGGTCCACTGCAACCCAAAGAATGTGGCTGCGGGACTTTCTTCCTCGCGATATACCACAAGCGAGGATTCTGCTTTACGGATATGACTCCCACATTGTTAACAGCCAGTCCAGAAGCATACTCGCTGATTTCAGTTCCAACTTCATCGTCAAGTTCAACGCTATGCGTGCTCAGTCTCACAGCGAGAATCGGCCTGTTATCTTCATTGGTCACAGTCTAGGCTGTTTGATGATCAAGGAAGCATTGATTGATCTGGGCTCTTACTTTGATCATCGTCGAGGTACGTAACTCTGGATGACTGACGAATTCTGTTACTAATACTTTTATCATAGCTTCAATAAGGCCGACGGTAAGATCCATTATCTTTTTTGGAGCGCCGCATCGAGGTCTCGAAATCACCGCTATGCAATCTATGGTGCAGGGAACGCCTTCTGAAGACCTGATCAGGGAGCTCAGGATGCGCTCGCCGACACTGGAGAGACTCAACGACGGATTTCGCCGCGTGTTCGAAGATGTGGATATCCTGACGATATTCGAGATGGAACCTACCGCATCGTTGCGCATGGGTGAGTCCAATGCTTGGGAAAGAAATGGCCCACCAGTCATGATGGTAGAGAAAGACTCTGCCATTCTTTATTGGTCGAAGGAAACACACATCGGGTTGAATCAAGACCACTCTAGAATTGCCAAGGTAGACCGTGGCCAAAATGGATGTTATGATGATATCTGTCATTTTCTACGACAGTCTCTGATTTCGACGGATAAAGCAAACACCATGCCCATCGTCCACACCCGGACCTTACACTCCTTCGCCTTACCAAGCTCTACGGATGAAGCAAACCTCATGCCGACCGTCGAGGCGCGGTCTTCGGACTCGTCCACCTTACCCGCCTCCAGCAAGAGTGAATTAGATATCGGCCGAAAGCTATGTAAAGCGATCCGGAATGGCGACTCGAAGACTGCTCGAGATCTAATTCGATTGGTTGAGAAGGGCTCACTTGCAAAGTTGCGCGGCAACCCCCTGAGATTGGCACTCAAACATTGTCCTGAGCTCGTGTCGACACTCCTGGACGCTGGCGCCGATTTATCAGCCAGGGACGAAAAAGCAGGTTCTCAAGCAATTCATGCTGCTGGGAAGTATGCCAAAAGCCCTAAAAACGTTCAACTTTTACTTGATGCAGGAGCCGACGTCAACGCCAAAGCGGACGCCGGATGGGTGCCGTTGCATTACGCTGCCTGTCACAACAACAATCCCGAGATCATTCAAGTCTTGATCGATGCAGGTGCTATCGTCAATGCCCCTGATGATAATAGTGGAATTACTCCTCTACATGAGGCCGCCGCATACAATCAAAACCCTCAGATTCTTCAAGTCTTGATCGATGCAGGTGGTATAGTAAATGTCTCTAACAATACTGGAGCTACTCCTCTACATCATGCCGCCGCATACAATCAGAAACCTCATATTCTCCAAGTCTTGATCGATGCAGGTGCTACCGTCAATGCCCTTAATAATAATGGATTTACTCCTCTACATTCTGCCGCCGCATACAATCAGAAACCTCATATTCTCCAAGTCTTGATCGATGCAGGTGCTACCGTCAATGCCCTTAATAATAATGGAGCTACTCCTCTACATTCTACCGCCGCCAACAACAACAATCCTATGAATGTCCAAGTCTTGATCAATGCAGGTGCTATCGTCAATGCCTCTGATAACGATGGATTTACTCCTCTAAATTATGTCGCTGCATACAACCAGAAACCTGGGAACGAGAATCCCGGAATATGCCGTGAGCTCTTGACTGCTGGAGCGAATCCCAAGCAAGTAGACAATGATGGATACACAGCATTGTACTGGGCAATTACAGTAGGTAACAAAGTAGTTATAAGACATCTCTTAGAATTTGGGGCAGACCCACGAGCCATGTCAAGGAAGGCTGTTGTTTCGGAGTATTTGGATTTCGACAACAATGTCCCACACGCCACAAGAAACGAGATTCGTGAAATGATCACGAAAGCCACAAGACCCTGAAAGAAGGGCGCAGGTCGAGAACTCTAAAAATCGATATAATTCTGTCAATCTATCTCTGGATCCCACTAGAAAACCGAGCTAGTGTATGTTAGCATGAGAAGACGACGACTGTTCTCGAGCGGCGGAGGACCGCAAATTCCGTCCCCATGTCCCGGATCGGGCGGACCTTCGGAGGTAGAAGGGTGCTGGAGAAGCGGCCTGGAGGATTAACGTGAATGGAGTAACGGCTGGCTATGATGATGCTGGAATTGGGAAGCGTTATAAGGATCATCCGCGGCAAAGTCTGTCATCTCATGTGGAATCATGGGTCTGTTCTTGCGAGGTTCTATTTTGACCGGGGACTCATTTTGATTCGGCATTGAGACACTTGTCCGTGGATAGAACGTCGCAAGCGGGGTTTTATGAGATAATATATTGTATGTGCTTGGTAAGAGAATCATACGCTGCCTTGATGAACTTCGCCACTTGAGCGTTCCACATTCTCATAATCTTGTGAATTTTCCCGCTTTGCAAACTTTCATGTGGGTGGAGCCTTTTTTCTCACATACAAGCGAAGCTCATGAATAAGACTTGATATGATTCATAGCGAGCGTACTGTCCTCATGATCCGAAACTACTCAGCTCTAGAGGTTCTTCAACTTTATCTTTCTCTTTTGTTCGCTCAAATCTAGGTAGATACAGGAGGCATCGACTGCGCCAGAGGCCCCTGCTAGAAGCGGCCCCCTTCAGGACCAGAGTATTCCCGCTATAATCCCGAAGTTCATTTCCGTCTCCGTGGTATCAGGAGTGCAGACGCCGAAGCTGCTTCCACCAAATGCAATGAGCACATCATTGGGAGAGTCCCCAGCTGAAGGAGAATCTTTGTAGCCTGGAGCGTTGCTAGAGACGAAAGTTCGAATGACCATGCTCTGTGGGACTAGAATACCGGTGAGAACATATCATTTCTACAAAGTAGTGAAAGCCTAGGTCCCAGATAGGAATCCGTCAAGGTCCGATCGATTCCATCAAGGATTATACGACATTTGACTATATATCCTTCCTTCCGGTAGCATGAACGCTCACAACAAAATAACCCATTTGGTGGCACACGACCGTGATGAAGGAAGACATGGGAATCTGTCTGGTCATGGCTCTATATATCAATTTTCGGGGATCGAGAGCCCCTCATTTCAGTGATGTAGAGTAGAGATGAAGGATTCACCACGTTATTCAATTGAAGCATTGATGAATTGTGTCAACTATGGATCATTTAGACTAGTGGAATAGGTCATCAGAGCACAACATATAGAGTATGAAAGTTGTAGAAAGGCCAGACTCCCTTAGATGTGCCAAGCTCGCTAAGGCCCTTTGGGTTAGTTCGCTGATGTCGCAGCCTTGTGCTACCCTACCTTCCCGTCATGCCATAACCCGAAGGGGCTTAGCAAGATTGGCACGTCTGATAGAGTGAGGCAAAGCTGAAACTCTTTCCCGGTGCCGCTGGTTTCGTTAAACCGTACTTCGGCCCTCGGACTTAAAAATGTCAGCTTCATGCCTGGTATCAACAGTGCTAACATCTGATCTCGACTGGCGTTTGACTTGCCCTGGACGTAAGGGGAAGGCCAGGTGTAGTACTAAGGCAGCTGTATCGTTCAAGCTTCAGACTTCCATCCATCCAAAGTGTCGGACTGACTAGCTTCCCATCGCTTCGGAATTTCAGCCTGGTAGGCTACGGCGGTGTTGAATCGATTGGGACCACGGATATGAATGCGAACTTAGACGTGAGGGTCAATGCGAATACCGAAATCGCTGATGGTCCTTCCTCTAGAGATAGCAGTCACCCCCCGACCCTCGCAAGCTGCACGCTTTGCCGCCGCCGCAAGGTGAAGTGCGACCGCACCATTCCCTGTGGCAACTGCCAGCGGTCAAAAGCCGAATGCGTCCCTTTCATTCCTTCACGGGCCGCACGAGGGAGGCAAGGTGGAAGGAAGAGAAAGAGGGAGGGAGGGGAAATACTGGAGCGAATTGCAAAATTGGAGGGCTTGGTCAGGAGCATTGAGGGGCATGATACGCTACAAGGCGAGCAAGAGAAGACGGCTGGCCAGGGTACCGTCGGCGATATCAATACCAAAGTAGACGGTGGACCCCCAGAAGTTCATGACCGAAGCCAATTTGTGGCACCACGGCTAGAAAAGTACCTGGCAACTTCATTCTGGGTGAGTCTGAGTGAGGAAATTCATGGCTTGAAGGACGTGTTTGGGGGATCATCGGATGATGGAGAGGAAGACGAGGCTGAGCTGGCACCACAATCCGACATCTCGAGCTTGGGTCAGCAGCACTTGCAACAATCAAATCATTCGGGGTTTGCGATTCTCCGTACAACGATAGCCGGGGACATCATCCCTCCAAATTCCCATCAGGTCTACACGTTCTGTGACATATACTTGGCCAATGTTGACCCAATCTTTAAAATCTTGCATGGTCCATCCTTACGCAGATATCTACAGGAAAATGCAGCAGAACTTGATTGCAGTCCAGGACGGGGGGGACTAGAGGCATTGAGATTCGCCATTTTTTACGCTGCCGTTACGAGTATGGATAACGGGGAGTGCAGATATCGAATCGGCGAAGACAGGACGGTCCTATTGGCAAGATATCGAGCTGGGACGGAGTCGGCATTGGCTAAGGCGGACTTCCTTAACACGGTCGAAATGTCAACTCTGCAGGCATTGGGTATATATCTCGTAGGTCCTTGTGTAAAAGCGAGAAGTACATTCTTTATGGCCGACTTTAGCTTACGATGTACCAGGTATCCGTGCGTGCCAACGATACCAGTCGTCTCACGTGGATGCTCACAAGCCTTGCGGTCCGTATCGCTGAGGCTATTGGTCTAAATTACGATAGCACTACTTCATCATTTCAACCTTTTGAAAACGAAATGCGACGGCGCTTATGGTGGCAGATCTGTGACCTCGACTCTCATGCATCCGAAGATCGGGCGTCAAATCCTCTAATTGCTGCCAATTCTTTCAGCACGAAACTGCCTCTACACATCAATGATGAGGATATAAGTCTCAATTCGTTTGAGGAGGTGCGAGAGAGAGAGGGTTTTACCGACATGACCTTTGCCCTAAGTTGTAATGAGGTGTTGGACGGGATGAGGACATTATCATACGTACCCGCAAGTGGAATTAGCCATTCGCAGGTCGGACCGCAAGAGGTGCGGGGCCAGAGTGTAGACACCATTATCAAGCTGCAGCGGCGCATTGAAGAGAAATATCTGCGCCATCTCAATTTGACTCGTCCGTTTCACTGGTTCATAAGAATGGTTGCGGATATTATTACTGCCGTCATGTGGCTTCTCGTTTACCGGCCTATGAGAAGGCGCCCTGATAGTGTCCCCTCATCTCAGATTGCGCATCCAGACATTCTTCGGCTTTCGGTCGATGTCCTCGAGAGATTTCATCAGCTACAAACAGATCCAGCGGCGAGCCAGTTCAGATGGGTCTGTCAAACTTACGTGCAATGGCACGCTTTAGCAGTGACAATTGCTGAGCTGTGTGTTGAGAAAGAGGGCCCAATGGTTGAAAGAGCATGGGCGATTGTTGAGCCTGCGTTTCAGCAACAGGCGCATCACGTGGCGGATTCGGACAAGGGCATGCTTTGGCGGCCAATCAAGAAGCTGATGAGCAGGGCACGAGGAGTACGAGAGGAGTACCTTACCTCCCGCCTGGCACCGACGACTCCATCATCATCGGTGACGATCTTGAATACAGTCAATGGTAAAGATCCTTCAATCGGAACGGTGCAGTCCAACTCTGACATCAAAGGTCATGCGCTGTCACCGATGAAGAGTATGATGCGTCCCATCCAAGGATATCAACAGGCCAATCCCATTGCAACCTCGGAACCTTTCGATTGGGATCCCTGGCTGACCGCTGCGACGGCCGCGACTACAACGACGACCCACAGCCAGTACAACTCTAGCGTGGACGATATGGCATGGATGAACTGGGAAGACTTTGTAGACGATTTCCAAGGACAAGGTGACGCGGTATCAGGCTTGAACGCCTTTACACCGGGACCTCCAAGCGCCTGAGCGTGATACGATAAATGTCAATCCACTGGAGCTGAAATTTAGGGTTCTTCTGCTAGACTCGACGCTGATTAAAATACCAGTCCGACATTGTGGCAACAATGAAAGAGACGTCGGCATGAGGGCAAGAGTCCGAAAAGCCGACCTTATTTTCAGCCTCGTCGTAAGCATACCTAAGTTCCCCAGTCTTTGACAGGAATGGTGATGTAATGAAAAGTAGAGAAGCTTGGCAATTAGTGTCCCATGTATCAAAATCCGATGGTACGCTAGCACGTATGTGGTTAGAGATTGGCGACAAACAAATACCGACCGCGGTGATTCGATTTGTAAGATCACTTTAAATTTGTTGTATGCCACTTTAGCATGCCAAAGCGCCGGAAGTATCGCCTTTCGGAAAATGATATCTCACATGTTAAGTTCGGAGTGAAATACTCTCGCTCATTAACACAATGAATTTACTTCCTGTAGTCTGGGTTGTCTTTCTGACGTCATCATGTCAACTATAATAGACCCTTCATCTTCTTGTGCTCGCCCCCTGTCCCTCGTCAATCTTCAAAGAATCAATCCGAGTCTTTTCTTTTCTTTTCTTTTTATTTCTTTTCTTTTCTTCATCACAGCCAACAATCAGATCGCGCTCCATGAAGGACCTTTTCCGAGAAACGGTGTTCGGACGCCTGGTCCACCTCGCATCTGGCGGACGGTTCTTCAGGCGCGATGAAGAGCTTGATCCGTCGACTATCCTTCCATATAGCCTTGATCCCTCCGAGTCTTCATCGCGATCAAACGTCAAGGAACTCCAGACCGACGTGGAAAAAGGCAAAGATAAGCGTTTAGTTGAGTGGGCAGAGAATGATCCGCACAACCCGAGGAATTGGTCTACGCCCAAGAAAGTCTTTGTCACGTTTCAGATCTGCCTCTTAACGACTTCTGTGTACATCGGATCTGCCATCTACACCGCTGGCGTTCCGGCCATTCAACAGCAATTTCAGGTTAGCGAAGTCAAGGCTCTCTTGGGCTTAACCCTTTTCGTCTTGGGCTATGCGCTTGGTCCGATGGTCTGGGTGAGAAGACTCTTCATCTCACTTGGGAGTAGAGTCAGATCTAACCATGGCGTATATAGGCGCCCATGTCGGAAATCCCCTTCATTGGCCGTAATCCCATCTATATCGGAACCCTATTTGCATTCGTGCCCCTTCAGCTTGGCGTAATATACGCCAAGAACTTTTCGATGCTTTTGGCATTTCGGTTTATCACGGGACTTGTCGGTAGCCCCGTTCTAGCCACCGGAGGGGCCACGATTGCAGACTTGTACAAGCCTTCAAAGCAAGTCTACGGGATCGCGATTTGGGGACTTTCAGCGGTACTCGGTCCAGCCATGGGTCCTCTCATTGGCGGCTTTGCCGCAGAAAGTAAGGGCTGGAAATGGCCGCTCTGGGAGCTCGTGTGGCTCTCCGGTTTCTGCTTGGTCTTTCTCGTCTTCTTCCTTCCAGAGACCAGCTCAAGCAACATCATCTATCGCCGCACTGTCCACATTCGCAAGGCTACCGGCAACGTTAACATCAAATGCGAGCCAGAGCTCGAAGCCGAAGGCATGTCCACGCAAGAGATTCTTCTCATGGTCTTCGTCCGGCCCTTCACCCTCACTGTGAAGGAACCCATTTGCTTCGCTCTCAATCTCTACATCGCCCTCGCCTACGGTCTGCTCTACCTTTGGTTCGAGTCCTTCCCTATCGTCTTTGGCCAAATCTACCACTTCTCTCAGGGCCTCGAAGGCCTCGCCTTCCTCGGCATCCTCATCGGTGCCATTGTTGTCGTGATACCCTTTTTCTACTACAGCTACAAATTCGTCGAGCCCCAATTCAACCAAAATGGCGAACTCCGACCCGAGCTTCGTCTGCAGCCCGCTATGATCGGCGCGTTCTTCCTTCCCGTCTGTTTGTTCTGGTTCGGCTGGACGTCGCGCGTGTCGGTTCATTGGATCGTGCCCATCATCGGCACATCTTTCTTTTCCATAGGAACGTTCCTGCTATTTATGGCTGTGCTTGGCTACCTAGGCGATGCGTATCCAAAGTACGTGGCGTCGGTGTATGCAAGCAATGATTTAGTGCGATCGGGGTTCGGGGCGGCGTTTCCGCTGTTCGCAAATGCCATGTATTCCAAGTTGGGGGTTGCGTGGGCGAGCAGTCTGCTGGGGTTCTTGGCAATTGCATTCATCCCGATTCCGTTTGTCTTGTACTTTTATGGGCACAGGATCAGGTTGAGCAGTAAGATGGCGAGGCATGATTTGTAGGGAAGATGGGCGGCCCATTCATAGAATTTAACGCAGCATTAGACTTGAGCGAGAAGAAAAAGTTCTAGAAAGCAAGTATTTTGGCAGGGAAGATGGAAGCAGAAAGGACAAGAGAAGCCTCATTTTATGAGTGTCTCTCGCATGTGATACCTATATAAAGCTGATGAGCCCCTTGATATATGGATCCACAAAGTGTCGCTTGGAATTGCGAGGGTGAAATGCGATTTGGTGGGCTGCGATTGGGTAGCTATTTGGTGGTACGTGCGATCTACAGCCGCGATGTATCAACACAGCCCGCTTGTTGTATATCCTCTCATCAAGCCAAGCACGCTCAGTATGCTAGATGGGAACTTTTGGCTCATCAGACCTTTCCAAGTGCTTCGTAATAATGTCAGTTGTTTAAATCTTTGAAGAGTTCCTTTATTTCTAAGAAAAAAAGCTTGGAATTGTTGGAGAAAAGAGCGGACGATTTTTTCTTTTTCTTGCGGATTGGATGTTGCTGATATGGGCGGCAGCCTGTGACTTTATTGGTGATTATTTTGTACTTTATATTAAGAGAATGGCAATAACGCTCAAATTCGTTTCATAATGCGGTATAAAACCCTCCAAATTGTCCCCCCCGATCTCTTCTCCCGCGCGGAGTCACACCACTTTTTCCCTTTTATTATACCGATTCAAACGATACTTATACGCACGAGATCGCTATCTCAATGCAACCTACGCCCCTTTAACAATTAGCATCTCCTTTAATCTCATATCCTTAATCGTCATCTCCCGCGGCGCGCAAAGTCCGCCACCGGATTACTTATCCAAGTGGCTCCGATCAGTCTCGATTTTCACATGTATTCTGAACGGCCTCTGCGTCCCTCGCGGCGATCTCATCATTTTTGTAATCGTTTTCGTTATGTTTTTCGAATTCGAATTCTTCGGTTCGATATGGACGTGTTTGTTTAAGATGCGCTGCCGATACCCCTCGTACGCCCCCTCTCCATACGCGGGCATCGACCGCGACATCATCGAGCGTCGCAGCGTGCGCGAAATGAGCCGTCCCTTTGCTGTAGGCCCCCGGGATGACGGTGTGCGCGCCGACGCAGTTGGTTGTCGTATTCGGTCAGGAGTTTGCGCCGGGGGTGAAGGCCTCGCTGGGGCCCGAAGCTCATTGTGGTCGGCGTTTGTGGATGAGGATGTCGATGTCGATTTGGTGGGCTTCTTGCAGGATTTTTGGGCGATGCCGGTTGTGAGGGATTCTTTCGCTGATGATGACGTTCAGGGTTATGGGACGCAGGGAGAGTTTTTTTTTTTTGTGGCGATGGCTTTGATTTTCTTGGACGGAGGGGTTGGTGGGGGGATGAGTTGCGCAGGCCGGCTTTGGCGAGGGCTTTTTGCGGTCATGTTTCCGAAGCTGTTGAAAGCGCCGGTGATGACGATGATGAGAGACGTTGAGGAGGGATTTTGTTTGGGGTATAGACGTTGAATGTGTTCCTGGGAGTTGGGGTGTTGGCAGACTAGAAGCGTGTTAGATTATGAGGTGGGATAATTGTTCGTTAGGCTGACGGTTTTGGTGATGAGAGCGATATTGTGGAATCTGCCGCTGAGACATCGTGAGGACGTGGCAAGGCTTTTATAGATCAGCAACCTAGGATTTCGATATCGGAGGCAGGGCTGTGGTCTTCTTGCTTCGCCCAAAAAAAAAAAAAAAAAAAAAGACGTTGCACT